>PVHY01001078.1:0-102500 GCA_004024945.1 Uropsilus gracilis | reverse complement strand
GGGAGAGATTGATTTTTGTTGGGTGACTGCAGGAACCTGAAGAAAGATGTGTATTGTAAGTGAATTTCTCTTAAGTTTAATGGATGGGAAGGAGGGTCTAGGTGGAAAAAAGTAGCAAGATGTTTGAAAAGGGTTTGAAGTCTAGTCTGGCCACCAGAGCGAGGTCTAGGGTTAAGTTAATGAGTTCTGTGTTAAACTTCATGCTCTTAGTATCTCACTTGTCTTATTCTAGGATTGGTTTTGCCGGCAAAAACTGAGGTGCAAAGGAAGATATATAAAATTTCATATCATAGTAAGGAAATTACATGCATTATCTTAAACACTGTAACAACTCAAAGAAAGAGTACATTGATTTCATAGAATTTGAAAGGTAACAACTCAAAGAAAGAGTATATTGATTTCATAGAATTTGAAAAGGTCTGTTTCTTTCCAAAACTTGTGCATTGCTCTTTATTAAAGTAAATAGTCATTGTGATTTGAAACTCATGCCTTTTCTATGAAAACTTCTACTGATCCCAAAATATAAGGCTAATGTATGTGCATTGTTGAGTTGCTTTAGTTGAAATTAAGGGGCAGTGGAGCCCAACCACACCAGTTCATATTACTTGTCATACCCTTTACCACATATCTAGTCTCCTCAATTCATACCCTATTCTTGTTATGGGCACACAAACTTAGAAAAGCATGCTTGAAAAAACTATGCATCTTTCAATGATTTAGTCAACAAAATCTGAACATCTGGAATATCCTAGGAGATATACTAAGTGCTGATAAAATATTCACTATAGGAGGCATGACTTTTCCTCATGGTACATACTGTATAACTACAAGTAAAGATTAGGTAAAAGTATGGAAAACAAATGGAGCTAGAATTTGATTCTATTGGGCCAAGGAGTGGGAGAACTTGAATACTAAGCGAGAGTTAATCTCTTAATGTCACTGGATTTCTTTTTCTAATGGGGGAGTGATAGGATGAAGCTACGCAGTTATATTAACTACAGGAGTATAACATATATGGCAGGCTATGGTTATAACAGAGAGGAGTGGAATTAAGACCTCTTTAATTAGGAACTATAATAATAATCAAGGTAATATGTCTATACCCTGGTAAGAATAACAAGGACAAACTACAAATGAATCTAAAGCATAATGAAAGGCAATTTCATTTCAATGATAGTCAAATAGTTAGTGATTGACTGACTAGGTCAAAAAAAAAAGAACCTAATCAGTTCCTTTTATAGGATTCACTAATCCTATACAAAGACAGAATTATAAAATAGAAAAGTCAAATGAGTTGTTTTTTCATAATATTTTGTTTTACATTTACAGAAGTTGTAAGTACTTGCATGCTCCCTCTTTTTGTCCAACGACATTGCATTATAACATCATGTAAGTCCTAGGAATTAACTACTGAAAGTCAGCATGTGTATATACTACATTCAGGTGGCCAATAATAGTCCAAATGTTTCCTTTACCGTATCATGTTTCCATTTTCCCAGTTTACCCAACTATCTTCCCCTTCCCTTCTGATAACTAATAACAGTAAAAAAAAAAATTTATGTTTTTCCTTAATCATCTGTCTATTTTGGTTCTCTATTTTGGTTCACCTTTTTTATGCTAAGACACCCATTTTAGCTAACATGATAGATACATGTTTATTCTGGAAAATATCAGCTGTTCATAAATGCTATCAGGTGCCAGTCATCAGAGCAGGCCATTTATTCAGTCAATGCCAAATTATTCAGTAGTTAACTATAGTCTAGGCACTGTGGTCCACCTTGTCTTGTCATTGTGGAGGACACAGGTCACTGTGGAAATAAAAGAGTTAAGCAAGATATTATAATGCAATGTGAAAAGACTATAATAGAAATGAGAATAAAGTATCATGGATACAGTAAAGAAGAGAATATTAATCCTGCCTAAGGGAGACAAGCTGAAAGAACCAATGATAATAAAGCATATATTCTATCCTTGAAGATAAAGATCTTCATAATAACAAACAAATTGAAAAAACAACTTTCATACACTGAGAGACTAGCACCAAAATTATACAAGGTCAAAAAAAATAATAGCATGTTTGGAGACTATAAGTACTCTGTTACAACTCAATATATTATGATGCAGAGAATTCTATAACGTTTAGTTTAGATCTAGATAATAGAAGACATTGTGTGTTATGTTAAGAAGGAATTTTTTTTAAATTTCTGTAAGTAGGAAATTTTTGAGAAAGGGATGATGATAAGATTTTTATATTTGAAAAACAAATACGGTCAAAATATAGAGAAAGAATTAAAAGAAAAACAAAAAAAAAAAAACTAGAAGCAGAGATTATGTAGTTAAATCAAGAGAGGACAGATTACTAATTAATTTAAATACATATCAATACCAGGACTTACATTGTTTCCCTTTCAAAGGAAGTTACATATAATCAGTAAATAAGAAGTCTGAACACTAGTTCTTGGCCATGTCAACAAATGCGGTACAACTGAGACTGAAGAGCACTGAAGAAGCACTGTAAGATTATTCTGAAAAAAAAAAAAAAAAAAAACTGAGGTGAAAATGATTTCACAATGACTAAGGAAAAGGCATCTTGAGGAAGTAGATAGTAATAAAGACCTGGAAAGATCAGGCCAAATGAGAACTAAAAATATTCATTGGATCTTTCTGGAATCAACTTCTTTTGGATTTTTCAGTTACTTAAGGAGAGTGGTCAAATGATTTCGGTCGATCAGTGAGAAGTAAAGCGAGAAAGTTTATAGTTTTAAAGGACAGATATGGAGCTGACTGAGCAATGACTGACACCCAAATTTGCACCTGCCAGTCAGGTGCCATCAGAGATCATGGATCTTGTGATCTGGCTGCCGAGACAAACACTAGATGTTCCTCCTCTTTTTGTTCACTTAACCACAAGAACCAGTGTTTTCCCAGAGAGAAAGAACTAAAAAAAAAAAAAATCCTCAGAGTCTAGCCTAGTCCATGTTCTAGGGTAACAGGATGCAGCTCAGGTCCTCCAACCCCAAGGGTGATTGGAAATATGAAAGAAGCTTAAATAAACACTACCTCCCAAATCCAAATAGATGCTCTGAATGCAAGGATAAGAGCATGGTAGTCTGGGATATCTAGATGTCAAGGAAATGAGCTTTTTAACAAGAAATATACATGGAATCTTTGTAGGACAGAGTGAATGAAATCATAGGGAATTGTTGGAAAAAAGGAAAGAAGATGCATTTTGTTCTTAAAACTTATTGATGAGATGAAGATTACTGGTGTATGCAAGCAGATAACCAAGAGAAAATGTAAGTATCATCTCGTGCAAACCTCAAAGGTATATCTAGAACAGTAGAAAAGAGAAAAGGAAAAATACCTGGAACATAGTAGATATTCATAATTGTGTCCAGAATGAGTGAAATTGATGGCTTTGTACTCCATAGGTTCTTTTCTGTGGTAGACTTAATGATAGCCACAGACATCTGACCTATAGAGGTGAAAATATTTAGTCTGTCTTGTTTACAAAAGATTTTAGGTACCTGATCTAAATCATTAATAACTTATTTATAACAAATATTATTTAATTTGGGTATTCATTTGCTTAATGTGTACATGGGTTCATATAGGTTTTAATACCACTACTGCAGACTTGAACTTCTTTGATGATATAAGCTATGTATCTAAAATGTTTCAATAGAGATCAATCATGGAAGGATAAATAATAAATATCTTTGATAATAATGATGATGGTGACTACATCTTGAATTTCTAAACCATGACAGATATAACAGATATCATTTTATAGAGTGAAATGTACTTGTCAAGTCATTTTGGAATGTGGTAAATCAACTTAATTGGGAATGTTTTGCCTCCAGGAATCTTAACTGCTTCTGTTCTCTGACACTCTTACCTATAAAACTCATTACCATAGATTAAAGCTGTGAATGTTACTCACTTTCTAACATTCTATATCTTTTATTAAAGAGGAATATCTTCACTATTTGTATAATATCCCAAGCTCTTCCACAACAAATATAACACATCTTCATAGAAACAATTCAGTATTCGAGTTAGCATCTTCATACCTATTTTCACAGTGTAACTTCCTCACAGAAGTCTCAATTCTTCTGGTCCACAGAAACAAATGATGATTATATATTATATGAGTGTGTGAGTATTTACATATGTGTGTGTGTGTTGTTTTGAAAATGCTACTGAAGAAAATGGAGATGTAATGTAAAGAGATGTAATGTAAAGAAAATGGAGATGTAAAAGTAATGGTTAGATGAAAAATGTTACAAGATTTTATTTATACAGTTAGGGAATATAAGTATTTGGCTAGAGAAATCAATCGTGAATAAATGTTATTTGCTAGGTAGAAGAATGTGTCAAGTAAGTTGAATATGGAATACTTGTAAAATGTTCCTGATGGAAGGACAATATACTAGATATAAGAGAAAACTGGCATTTCCTGAAACATGTCCCAGAGAAAGAAGGAAGTGCTGAGCTTTAATGGCAGGAAACCATGGACAGCAGTTTTCTACTGAGCAATGTTGTATGCGGCTAATAAAGATTTGAAGAAAATGTAAGTGAATGATTTTGAGAGAATGGCATGTGAAAGGGAATAAACTAGAGTATCTCACTGCCACACTACTGACAAAGGGGACCATATATGGCACAAAATCATGCTGTAGTAATCTCCTTGGAAATCAGGCAGTAATTCTGAGAAAGGAAAAGAAGAAAAATAATATTTTACTATTTTATTTTTTTATCAGCCTTTTAACTGTAAAGATCTGTAGCACAATCTTTTATTTGTGTTAGGAAAAATATATTGTAAAATGCTAATAAATTACAAAAACTTAACAGTGTGCAAAACTTTGTCATTTGTTGACTTTTCCATTTAAACTATGCTCCTCTCCCCCCAATCAGTGTGTTTTATTGTAAAGTCTCCTTTCAGATACTACTCTGGTTGCATTGCAATCACTTTTATTTACTTCAATTTTCACTGTTTAAAACATTCTCCTTCATTCTTGATTCATAATTTTAGGTATGCCGTTCAATTTCCTAATATTTGGGAATTTCAAAAATATCTTTCTTTTACTGGTATCTAATTCTTTTGTTTTAATTTAAGGATATAATTGGTATTATTTTAGTCCTTTTAAATTTATAGAGATTTGTTTCATGCTGAGGCTGTTGTTGATTTTGTTTAACATAACAAGTATACATGAAAAATGCATATTCTAATAATTTGGCTTTTATAAATAATAGCCCTAGAATTTGGATTCCATGGACAAGAAACATGAGATTTCTCCCAAAGAATTAAAAGAATCTCATTTCTGTCCCAAACTTTTGACATAAGACTTATCTTTTTTAATGACAGTTCCTAAGTGGTACTGACTGTTTGAAATATAATATCTTGGTTATATCTGTTTGTAATATAACTTTCTTAGAATATGTCTCGTTATGAAAGCTATTATTTTCATAAATCCCATTATTTTTATAAATCCCCAAACAATGGATAGATATTTGCAAGGTGGGTTTAATAGATGGCATCAAAGTGATGCAACCAGGTTATTTATAAAAAGTACGGTAAAAAGCATATGGAAGAGGCTCTCAGAAGTGCTGACAATACCACTGAAGCAGATTACCTTAAAAGAAAACACATGTGGTTCTGTTTTGTGACTTCTTGCTCAACTAAATATGTTCAGAGGCATAAGCTAACAACCTACTGAGTGAATCCTATTTTATCAAAATGTAGATTACAGAACTCAAGGGAAAACAGTTAAAATTATTATTCACTTACTTTTTAACAAGTCAAGATGAAAAAACATGAACAAATTTATGGGTTTCCCCTTTCTTCACACAAGTTCAAGCCTCAGAATTAATTTTCCTTCCTAATGGCCACTCTTACTCCCTACTCTTACAATCTTTGTAACCTGAGGATATCTAAAATTCAATATTATTTTGTTTTTTAATCTTTAAATTGGGAAAAAGAACATTTTGTGTAAAGTAGTCAATTGTCACTCCCTATCTAAAATTACCCCCACCAGATTATTCCACTCTTCATCATTATAGAACAAATAATACTGCTTCTAAAGATAGTTATCATCCTGTTTCTCCTCAGCCAAACTTTTTTTTAATGAATGTTCTACTCTCACTATTACTTCCCTACCCAAACTTTCTTTGAGGCACAACAATGTAGCTTCTACCCAAAAGATTTTGAAATACAACACTACTTTACTCATCAATGACTTTACACTAGTTTCTCAATTTCTTGTTCTCTTGTTTTCACTTAAACCTGTTGATTATTACATTCTTTTTGGTACACTTTGTGTGTTGATCATAATTTCTGTGTTTTACTTATACCACTATAATTATTCCTTCATTAAATCACGCCTATAGTCAGTCTAAGGTTTGGAATTTCTCAAAGTTCTATGATATATTTTTTTATCTATTTACTTTAAATTTTTTCTAAAGGACTCCTGATTCATTATTGTGGCTTCAGTTGTCAACAGCAGCATGGCCACTGATATAGCCAGGACTTTTCCTCTGAAGTACAAACTGCCTCTTTGTTACTCCCTATGTCTATGTCTCAAAAATACCTTAAGCAGAATTGATCTAACAGCAATTCATACATCATCATTCACCTCTCCATCCCAATGAATAGCATCATTCTTCTTTCAAATGTGCAAAGTAGAAATGTACAGTAAGCCTTTTCTCCTGTCTCCACCCATATGTCTGAAGAATCTAAGATGTGTTATCTTTATTACCTACCTCCCTAGAACTCACTGAAATTTTCTTCAGTTTCTGTACTTACTGCTCCTTAATCCATGTGTTCCACCCATTATAGATTAAAAAAAAAAAAACTCATGAATTTTTCTTCCTTTCTCAACATTCATTTTTTCTCATTAATTTGAATTACTGTTTACCTGACAACACCATCAAGACTCACTGTCAACATTTTCCCTCTGGCCGAATCATCCACAATGCCATCAATTATCATTTTAACTTTTTAAAAGATAAGAAAATTAGTACTTGGTTATTTGTTTGATGCCTATGACTAACAGGAAAAACTCAAATTCCTTATGCTAGCTGTGACTTTCACAAAATATTCCTAATATCTGCCTACTCTCATTTCAGAATATTCCCCAACTTCATCCAATTCTTTTATTGATATTGTTCCTTTTATTGATGTGGTGAGTTATACTGATTTTTCAGATGCTGAATCATCATTGTGTCACTAAAATAAATTCCACTAAGTCCTGGTGTATAATCCTTTTAATAGTGACTTTGGATTGCTAAGATTTTGTGGAAATTTTTTGCTTCTATGTAGGTTTGTAGTTTTCTTTTTGTGTTGCCCTATCTGATTGTGATAAAAAGGTAATGCTGGAATCATAAAATATGTAATTCCTCATTTTGTAGGAATAGTCTGGAAAAAAAGCAAATATTAACTCATCTTTGAAGGTCTGGTAGAAATTTCTTTTAATCCACTTAGTACACTTTGCTTGTTTTTGATTATTTTCAACTTTTTGCAACCTATTTAAATTTCCCTTTTCTTCCTGATTCAGTCTTGAATGACTGTATATTTCTAAGAATTTGTCCATTTTGTCTAAGTTGTTAAACTTGATAGAATACAAGTGTTCATACAGGATTCAAACTCCTTCAGTTTCTGTTCATTTCAGAAGACTTCTACTTCTCTCTAAAATCTGAATGAGAATTTTCTATGCTAAAACATTCTTGGTTGGCAATTTCTATATTTTAGTATTTTGGTGACATCATTCCATTCTCTCCTTGCCTGCAGTGTTACTCAGAGAAGTCAGATGTAATTCTCACTGGGGTGCCCTTATAGGTTATCTGTTTCCTTCTTCTGAGCAGCTTCAATATTCTTTCTTTGTCATGAATTCTCAGACGTTTCACTACTGTGTGTCTTGGTGTAAGTCTCATTCTGTTTATGTATTCTGGTGGTCTTTTAACTCTGTGGACTTGTTCATCTACTTCTTTCTCCAGTTTTGGGAAGTTTTCCTCTTGTATTACTTAATATAAGTTCTCTGTTCCCTTCTCTCTTCCCCATCTGGGATACTCATTATTCTTACAGTATATTTCTTCATAGAGTTAGATAATTATTGAAGTGTTTCTTCTTTATTTTCTTTGTATCACTCATTCTTCTTTCTCTAGGAGTCTATTTAAATTATCATGTTTGAAGTCACAGATTTGATCTTCCAATTGGTTTATTCTACTTCTATAGCTTTCTATTAAAATTTCCTGGAAGACTGTTATTTTATTATTTAAGCCGTTGACTTCAATCTTCTTTTCACTAATTTTATTTCTCAGGTCATTCATTGTTTTTCTGAGTTTTCATTTATGTCTCTGTTGGCTTTTTTTGTGTGTTGTCTACATTTCTTTGAATTTCTTTATTATGTCAATTTTGAACTCTGCACATGATAGGAAAGTCATCTTGTCTTTGCGATTAGGTTCTGGAGATTTGTTTTCTCTATGGTGTAATATTCCCATGAAGACTCATGATTCTTTTGTTGTTTTTTTCATCTGCACATGATTTCATTTCAAAATAGTGAGGTGCAAAGCTTCTATTTTCCCAGTAGATGATGCTATAGATCAGGATAAACTAATCTGCATCTGGGTCTTTTCAGTGACTAAGGAGAGAGCTTGTCTTTGGGGCATTAGCTATGGCAGGTCTAGCCTCAGGTCCCTTCAAGGAGCTCATTGAAACTGCACTGAATTCCTTCAGGGGTATCTATGGTGGCTTTGCCCTATGGACCCTTTCCAGAGCTCACTGAGACTGCATAATCAACTGCAATGTGCTAAGCTTCCAGGGAGAGTAATACAATTATGCTGATATCTGGAGGTTATTGCTTTTGGAATTGTTTAGAACTGTGCCCTTCTGATACCTCTATCTGGTTCCAAATAATATTTTCAGATGTTTCAACTGTTTTAGATCTCTGAACTCCAAACCACAGAACCTCCAGCTTCCTTTTATTTTCTCAATACACGGTAGCCTCTAATAATCCCACCAGAGCTTCCATGCAACTTTCATGTATCTATTAATGATGCATAATACTTCTCCCAATTTACTACCTTTTTGCACACACTATACATCTGCCTAAAATATTCTTCCTTCTCTTTTTATGCTTCCTATGTCAACTTGGCTTTCTCTTCATGATTTTATGAATAATGTTAGATTCCCCTTTACTTTTTGGTGATAACAAACAAACCACATTTCACTCTTGCGTAACTACTTTTTATCTACTGCATTCTTTCATATTATAAATAGAAGGATAAGAGCTACATGTATTTATTACAGCAACTGTCTCCCTAGTGCCAAAATCTGTCCATGGTGCCTAGTAGGTCAGTAATATCCAAAATACTTAAGGAATTCCCACAATACAATACAAAAAGCCCCAAATTAAAAAACTTCAGAAAATCTGAATAATCATTTGAAGATAAAATACAGATAGTCAACAGGAAAATGAAAAGATGTTCATTATCATTTAATATTAGGCAAATGCAAATGAACCACAATGACATATCACTTCACACATGTAAGAATGACTATTATCAGAAGGACATGAAGCAAGTGTTAGTGAGGATGTGGGAAAAGGAAACACTTAAATACTAGTGGAGGGAATATAAACTGGTATAGACACTAAAGAAAACAGCATGGAAATTCTTCAAAAGATTAAGAATACCATGTGATCAAGCTATTTACATCTGGATATTATCTGAAGAATATGAAAACACAAATTCTAAGAGATATTATTGTAAATTTATTTGTAGTATTATTTTAAATTAACCAAGACTTAGACACAACACAAAAGTTCATATTGATGAATGCAAAAAATATGATTTTTAAACATAAATACATATACACAAAGAAATTAGTTTAAATATATACACTTAATACATATTAAAAATGCATATATCTATACATGCATATATGCAATGGAATACTACTCAGGTAAATACAGAAATACAATTTTACCACTTGCAGTAAAATGATTGGGTCTATAGTCTTATACTAAATAAAATAATTCAGATGAAGAAAAATAACTACAGAATTATTTCAATCGCATGGAAAATGAAGACATAAAATAAAGAAAAAGAACTATAATATTAGGACAACTGAATAATTATTATATAAGTGGAAGGAAAAAAGGGAGTATGGTAAACTGGAGAAGGGGACAATTGTATGATAATGAATGGAAACTAGATTTCTGGGCTGAGTATATTAGAGTACACAAAGATTTGAAATGCTTGTATATCTGAATTTAGTATATCTTTTATAAAAATATAACATTTGTTATATTTCAGTAAAAAGAAAAGTAGGTGATTTCTAGATTTTATGTCCCCATGCATTTATATATGTATGAATTAATGCACAAAAATTTCATGTAGCTTTATTTTCTCTTTTCTGATCTAAAAAATGAGGCACAGGTAAAGTTGGTTAGTATATGACATCACAAAATGGGTACTATTCTGGAACCTTAAATTTTAAATTTTTATGTATACTTCCAGTGATGCTTTTGGTATCTTTATAAAAATACTTTTGTAAATATATAATATTTTATGACTTAGCATAAAGTATTAAATGTTTTTAGTTCTGTCATATAGCTTTTCAATATAATCCTGTACAATGATCATATAGTATAATAAAAATAACTGACATCTGCACAATCTCAAAGATCTGTATAAAGTGAATTCCACTATAATTTTTAAGGTTTGTTCCTTCCCTCAAGGTATGCAAGAGAGGAACTCGATAAAATATTTCCAATTAAATATCCATGTTTTTATATTCTATATTTTCACTTATTTTCCTAACTTTGACAGAAAATGATGGAGTGAATGACAAAGAAACATACACAATTACAGTCTGCTAAATGAGTCATTTCTTCCATGTGAAATCCTTTGGTAAAATATTCATCATCCTCCAAAATACACATATGCACAACTCTTTAATCCCAATATATACACCTGTGCACACACACACACGCGCAGATATACACTACACTTCTGCCCTCTTATAATCTGTTTTCATAATACTGCAATCTTGGATATTAATGTATTTCTTTTCACTGTATTTGGATTCATTTCTATCACTGTGTTAAAAATTATTCCTATTGAATTCTTCAAGATGTCTCTTATTAAATGCATTTAAGTCAGTAGAACACCTATAACTACTTTTCATTAATATGAATGTATCTAAGAATAGGTAGTTAAAATGTATCTAAGATAAAATGTATCTAAGAATAGGTAGTTAGTTGGGTAGGTAGGTAGACAGACAGAAGTAGCTAACTAGGTATGCTGTTTACTAAATATAGCACCTACAAAGTGTACAGTGATTGACTTCAGAATCACCAAATTTGAAATTAGTTTGTTTTCGAGTACATGCAAATTCAAGATCAGGTTTTAGCAGCTGTAATCAACAAATTATTGAGAATATTATACTATTTTCAACCTCAGTTTGGATATTTCTAGTGACTTGTAGAATTAAGGTTCTTTCAAGGAAGGAACATAAAATAAAGACAGAGTTATAAACACTATTATCCAGAAACAATAGAACACACAAACACTAAGCATAAATACAGTCCATGTAAAGAGTATATCACTTGACACACCGGCAAAACCTTCCTTTAAATATTAAACTTTACTATGATAAAAGTAAATTAATTACTGCATCTTTACTTATACTGGCAAGGAAAAGTTATATAAGAATTGGGAGAGTTAATGGAAAATTGATTAATAATGAAAAGAAGGGGGGAATGATACAAATAGTGCGCTGGATAAGATATGGGGTCACAGACATTTATATAGTCAAGAAAGGAGAAGACTGAAAAGGATGTGATCACAGTCTATAAATACCTTACAAGTAAAATGAAAGAATGTGATTATTCAAAGCATCAGAAGATGGGAGGACAAGGCGCACTGATCTGAAAATAAAGAAGAAAATGTTTCAGCTTTATATTACATTAAGAATTACTTTGCAACAGTAAGAAGATTTGGCATTAGAAGTAAAAATCAAGGACAATACATAAACTTTAGAGAAGGCCAGAAAATGATGTACCTTTAAGTACAGAGAATAAATCAGAAATGATATAGGGAAGAATGAAAAACAGTGAATCTCAAAGGATCTGAAGATACATTTGTTCAGGGTGTATGAAACATGTTAGCTGTCGATCTTTGTGTTATATATGATTTTTCAGCAAGTCTCATCCTAGAAAATTATACTAAATTTGGAAAGCAGTTTAAATGAATGAAAAATTGTAGTCTGTATTGTATCCGACTAGTCTATGACAGCCAATTTCCAGTTCTTGGTAATGTTAATGTTTGATAAAGACAATGCAGTAAGTTTTGATAATTAAATGTATAGATTTCTTGACTTATACACAGAGGTCTACACATGGTACATGCTTTATAACTACTTAAATTATACAAGTATCAACCCTTTCCAAAATAAAGTCTTTAATAATAACAGTAATAATATCACTGAAAATATATTTATCTCTGTAAGAAATACTTTTACACCTGAGATACAAAGAAAAAATCCTATAATATACCTGAAACTATACTAATTTAGAAATAAATATCTTCTAATCACAAAAAATTCATTGTTTATTGTTTTCAAATGTGGTTTTTTGTTTTCATTGCCTAATTTTATTTTTTATTGCTTAACTTTATTTCCATGAATGGAACTACTATGACCTAATCAAACTCTGAGGTTTTCTGTTTTTAAGAGAGATGCTACCATATAACATGAGATTTGCTGCTCCCTGGGAACAGGGAATAGTCAAAGATGAATGAAGGGATTATTGATAAGGAAGTGCTTACTGACATGAACTAATAAGAATTTGCTGTCGATGAATTAAGTCACCCATTTAATACCAAAAAAGAAAAAAAATTGAAATTTTACTAATCACCTTTTATATATCCAGAGTTGAATTAAGTTAAGAGTATTAGAAAGTTCTATCTAAAGATGATTTTAATCCAAATCATGTGCTTTGCCTGGTTTGTTTTCACTTTCCTAGTTTCATGGCTTTTCAATGATCAATACTTTACTACTTGCAGCAAAAGTAGAGATTTTCCATAATGAATACTGGTTATTGAGAAATTTTTGATAGGTCAAGAAATCTCTAGGATGCTGGTGCTTATATTGTTGACAAAATTAGCTATGCTTAAGAGTGGAAAGAAGAGATAACTGACACCAGAAAAAGATGACAGTCTATGAGAATACAAAATATTTAACATGACAAGGAAAAAACAGATTCAGGAAGAGTACAAATTATAGAAGGTGGAAATCACAGGCACAATGATAAGAAAAAAGATATCCAAAAAACTGCTAAAAATAGAGAATTTATAATGTGAAATCAAAATGGAGTGGTCATCAGTTTGCTATTACAAAATGGAGACACATATGTTTGTCAACAAGGAAGTCAGAAGTATTTAATTGGTGAAATAACCAAGTATTTTTTAATAAATGACTCCTTAAAGTTATGTGGATTTTTAAAAAATATACTTCAAGAATTACAAGTAGGAAATATCTTAAAAATTAAGGTGTAAAAGTAAAGTAAGTCATTTGTTTGACTTGTATATTTAAGGGCATTAAAATTCATGTATACCAAATTAAAAGTAATTTGTTCTTCAGTCAAATTCTTTTGTACGTCATGGTTTAAAAAGGTAGAACAATACTTAATAACTGAATTTTAGTCTCATGTTTAAAAATCAAAATATGTAACAATGTTTAAAATGATTAGAAGAATTAGAGTATTAAAAATAATATGTAAGATATAATTTTCAGTATTAGCTCTCTGTTACCATATTGCCTTGATAACAGATGAAATAGCACGATTTTAGAGTCTCTCTCTCTTTCTTCCCCTTTTTCATTTTCTCTTCTCCCTCCAAGCCTAATCATCTAATCTGAAATGTTATCTACTAAGTTTAAATCAATTAGATATCTTCTACTTAAGGATTTACAATACTTTTTCTTAAATCGCTACTTTTAGAAAACATAGGAGACTTCAGTGGCTAACTAAAAGAATTCTTGAAAAAATTATCAAAGTGTTTCAGAACATAAGAGACACATCAACTGGACAGAAACAATTCTTCATTAAGTTTTACACACAATTTTATTCAACTGTTAGTTTTAATTAGAGCAGAATTCTAGCTTCTGCTCATTGGTTTAGCATGAGTAATAAAATAAGTTTATTTAATTTTCTAAAATAAGTAAAGCAGAGGAGAGTTAATTAAAAGTTAATTACAGAATAATGAATCATCTACCCTTGCTGTGCTAGTGTTGCCCAGATGACTAGATGCTTTCCTTCCTGAATACACTTCCATTCCCATAAGCTGGGTATTCCTTTTGCTCAATATTAGGATTTTTATTCATCTACTTTACATGAAAAGTTCATGTTGTCTTTTTCTGAAGGTGTCATTTTTAGAAAATATGCAGATATTAGGGTACATACACATACCTTTCTAGTTTCTCTCCTTTTGTATGCTTTCCTCAGGCATAATTTTCATTTAGACTTCTGATTGCCTTTTAAATTTGACAGAATATACCTATAAAATTCGTTAGTAATTGTTTCATTTCCCAGCATGGCATGTGTAGTTAACCTTGAAAGACAGATTGGGCGTTAACTATAGTGAACCCAACCTTTGCCAGCATCACAAAGGTCATGGATCTGTCTCCCTGGTCCTGAGCCTTCAAATAAAAGGTTTTGTACATACTAGAATTAGAATGCTTTTACTGCTCATTAATTCATCATTAAAATGATGTAAAGTAATCATTCTCTATAAGGCTCTAGTGTACAGATTTTCTAGCATGAACTGATATAGCTTGGCGCCCAGCCACATACAATTTGCTGAAAAAAACAAACAAACAAAAACCATGAGCATTTATGATTTTAGTAGATTTAAATCTTTTTGTAAAATTTTATTTTTAGTAGAGATCTTATAAGCTGTCATTGGTAATACAGTATGGCTTATACCAAAAGTATCTTAAATTTTATTAATATATATATGAATGGAAAAAATCTGAATTTCAGCTTTGCCAGATTTCTTATAATATATGGAATATATCACATGACCATGTCCACACTTGCATCACATATTTTATGTCTTGACATCATAAATGCTAAGATACTGTAACAAATATTACTTAAAATAGAAGAAAAGTTAATCAGTGTAATTCAGTATTTACACTGATAGATCAGTTTTACTTTTTTCAGTCACTGATTAGGTGTAAGAAGCTGTAGACTATTAGCTTTGTAAAATTACATGGTACAAGTGAATTATTTAAAAGTATTTTATACTGTGCATCCATAATTTTCCAACCTCCATCAAGAGCATATATGCAGGGATATTATCCCTCCCCCCAACTCCCATGCACATACTGTTAATCAGCGGTCTGATAAAAAATATGTAGGAAAGAGATAAAGTTTCAAGAATATCTTCAAAAACAAACTATGAGGGGGGAGTTGAAAAAGAAATTTCCAAAATTTCTTACTTGCTACTGTGCCTTTATTTTCAGTTTTCTAACATATTAGCACATTCTTCTAAGTATTTTACCCTTTCTTTACATTATAGTTGAGTGCAACTTTCTTCTTAATTATATATTATAAATATGTGATTCTTAATTTTCCAAGTTGTAAAATTGGAAGTTTAAAAAATGCATTTCCATTTTGAAAAGCTCAATTCTACATCAACTATCATTTTCAGATGTTGATTTAAAACTTCACATTTAAGTCAACTTTGCAAGCACTGACATTGACTGCTTTTTCATTTGTTTATGAAAAATATGCCACATTGGGAAAGTACCATTTCATAAGGGGTATTCATATTTTTTTCCTTGATATCACAATTTTTTTACAGTAATGTCATTTGAATCAATTTTATTCTAATACCTCTAACAATGCCCAAAATCTTGGTAGAGATTAAAATGTTCAGTGAATAGTGGAATTTCCCTTTTTTAGTGTTTGTTAAGAATGGAAGACAATCAAGTGGATGCCAAAAATGTGTGACTTTTTTTTTTATAAGTAGTTTTATACTGCTTTCACTGCTGGAATACAGTTAGATTTTAGTGTTTATTCTCTACAGAACTAATTCTAATCCCAACAAACAGAAAATACTTCCATGGGAATACAGCAAAAACAATTTTAAGGATTATAAAACATTCAACACAAACAAGGATCTGTATTTTGTAAAAAAATACTAACTTTTATTACTGTAATAAATTTATATACCTATATAGCCTCTACATTTTATTATTTTTCTGTGATTATTCAATGAATAAGTAAACATTTATTTGATATGTCAAGATTGCCCAGTTAACTTTCAAATTTCATACAAAATACAACTAGCAAAAAATGATATAACAAAATATCTATTTTATCCACATTTAAATAACATGGGTCACAATGATTCATAATATAGTTTTGAAATAAGAGCAAAATATGTTATAATTTAAACAGATTTTCATTAGTGCTTTTGAACTCTTATTTGCTGAATCAAAAATTTTTTAAATATAAGAAATACAAAGATGGCAGCATCATGTGGGTAAATTATTAAAACTGAAGATTATAAAAATGCAATATATGTTCACATAAATAACTGGCCACTATATGCTTCAAATATATACATATGTACACACACACATATAAGTAAAATAAGTAAGTTAATACATAGTACTTAAGAAGTACTAAAATTAGTTTTGGTGATTATTAATCATATAAAGTAAGCAAGTAAATCAATAACTGAATTCTAAGTCAATTACACCAACAGCAAAGCAATGCTTCTTTTATATATATGCAGCATGAAGTTAAAATTGGAAAAGCATAGATATGTTTGTCAACACTTTTTCTCTGCTTCAGAAAATCTACTCAATAATGCTATAAGAAAACAAAATCATGAATAATTAGTTTTAAATGACTTTAGGTCTGCCAACTAAATTAATCTCAGAAGGAAAATATAATTCATAAACCAATGACAATCTGTGAGCATTGTTAGGAACTTGAAACACAGTAAAATGCTGAACAGATTTGACAACAATCTCCTTATGCAACACAGTATTTGCTGAAAGAAAACTTTTGTTGAATTTATGGCCTAATATTGATGTTCCTACTTCTAGAAACAAGAATTTGGGCTACCTATTTCAAGCATGTTTATCTTTAATTTTCTGAGGTAAGAAGGGTTTGCTTGGGCTGGGCATGGTGGCTCATGCCTTTAGGTGGGCAGCCTAGAAAGCCACGGCCAGGGCCAGGGATCCTGGCTCAAGTTCCGCTGGGAGCACGTAGCAAGACCTAGTTCCAAAAAAATAGCTGGGCGTGGTGATGCACACGGCTGTAATCCCAGCTACCTGGGAAGCTGAGGCTGGGGATTGTTTGAGTCTGTGGTACCCAGGGCAATGTGAGCCTGCGGTTCCATAGGCAAAAATAGCAAGACCTAATCTCAAAACAAAGGGGGGTTGCTTATAGCATTTCTAAAAAGGAAACAGAAAACCAGTGACTAGATTATAAGGACAGCATGTTGCTTCAAGGTGGTATGCACTATATCTCTCCTACTTCACTTAATGTTACTCAGTCCCTTCCTATCTCACTGAATCCCTCATTCCTTAAACATACCAGTCACACTCTTCTTGCTTCATGTCTTCATGGCTGTTGATTCCTTGTGGAAAATCCCTACCTGGATATGTATATGTTCTTTCCTTCACCATCTTCAGAACTTTGCTCAAACTTCAGTGTCTCATCAGTGAGACTTTCCCTAATTACTCTGAGAAAAAGTATAATCTCTTCACAGTTTTCCTGTGGCCTTTCTGCACTTTAATTTAGACACAGTATAAATCATGACCGAACAGACTACATAAAGTTATTTATATTTTTAGTTTATTGTCTGTCTCTGGTCACTAAGATATAATATCCCTGCAAACAGGGATTCTGATCATTTCACTGATTCACTCACTACCAGTCTAAGAAGAGCACCTGGTACTTAATAATACCCCATAAAAAATGGCTTGAATGAAAATATGAGAACTGTTAAAACATCTCATTGAAGGAAAGTGAAAAAATTCTTTCTCCCAAAAGAAAAGCATGAATAAAATACAACTTTTACCATTTAGGCTTCATAGCTTGAAGCAAACTAAGACATTCTCCTAGGTCATTTCTCCATTTCTGAGTCTGTCATTAACTCAGACAGATAGGTTATTCTCTATTTCCAGAACTTAGAATTTCTTTATTTTCATCTATTCTAAGCATCAAAGACTCCTCTAGTTATCAAGTAGAGTTCATCTCTCACTTCAGTAGTATAAGACAAGAAAGAAGAATACAAGCAGGAAATAGAATATTTTCATTTTATAAAATTAAAACACAAACTTGAGTTACATTATTGACCACATTTCACCTTCTTGAACACATTGGAAGAAGAAAGAAGCATGGAAATTTTGAGCTTAATATAAGTTAAAATGATCAAGTTCAAGTATTTCCTATATGAATACTTTGTGTTGAGAGATCCATACTGAAGGCAATTAAAGTCCAAAAGCTTCCCTTTACAAAAAATAAATAAATGAAACCTACATTTTCGTTCGTCATTTGTCATCCACCAAAAAATAAATGCAAAAAGAGTAAGATTTAAATAGTTTTACAAGCAACTATTCTACTAGTAAATCTTTCTATGTAACAAATAGGTGTGATGTCATAGGAAAAGTAACTTTCCTTTAAACATTTTGAAAGTTCCAGCAGAAACAAAAAAGTAAGACTTTGAGATAAAATTAGTCATTGGAATACAAAAAAGAACGAACCATGTCATGTGAAAGTATATTACTTTTTTTTACAAAAACAGATAAAACATTACTAGATCAAAAGTAATGATATTTATATTTTTAAAAGAGAGTAAAAGATATATATTTCCATTCTGAAACTAGAATCCATTCAAACTGAAAATAAATTCAATTATCTTACCTTGCATTTTCAGGTACTAATAGAAATGTAGAACAATCTCAAACAATGAAAGTTATAGAGCACAATCTAATTAAGTCCATGCTTTCCTAACATATCCACTATGCCCAAACAGTGGATTTCAAAATTAATCCTGTGAAAAAAAAAATGAAAAAACCTGGCTTGCTACTTTAAAGATTAAAATGTCACACATTTGAGAGGTACTTTCAAATGTTGGTTAAGAATATGGTATATTGAAGGCATCTTTCCTGAGTTTAAATCCTACCTCTTTTCTTCTGTACACAATGTTCTATGAAGAGAAATGTAGGTACCTTAGTGGTGGGTGCATATATTACCTCTCAATCAAATACAGTGTCGTAAATCAACGTTACCTAAAGAAAAATATCTGTTTCATAAGATAAAAATTAATTTTGCCTCTCTTAATTAATTGAGAGCTCATTGACTTTGGAAGAGTTATTTAACATCTCTGTTCATCAGTACACACTCTAAAGTGAGGGTAACAATGGCCCCTAATTCAAAGGACTGAGTGAGGATTATAAATGAAATAATGCATGGAAAGTTTGATATGATCTGCCAAACAGTAACTGTTCAAAAGGGTTTTTGTTTGTCTGTCTTAGCCAGAGGAATAGAAGAGAGTGCCAGAGTTCAGCATATTCTGAAGTTAAGGTTGAAGTTGTTACAGATTATACTTTCTGAGAGAAATCCCTGCCTTTATAAGAACTTCCAATAATAAGTCCATAAGATGCCCATGATCACAGATGCATTCTCCTCTTCCAACTCTACAGGTCTGCATGGGTAATTATAAATTATGAAGTAAGAAAAAAGTATTGTTTTTTAATAATCCATGATGCTAACTTTATATATTTTCTATGCACTAGATAATCTTATTGAAACCTTATGTAGGCCAATATCACATTATCTTTTAAAAATATAAACATATATATATATATCTTACTTCTATATACTATGAGCAAGATTTTCAACTACAGTAAGGTCATCTTTTTTCTATATTTCTCAAAGAAATATAAACACACAATTGTTGCATAACAATCGACTCCATAGGACATTTTATTTAAAGCACATGCATAAAAGTTTAGAAGTCAACATTATCTACATGAAGATTTTCTTTTTTAGTTCTGTTATGTAAATGCAATTATAGAACATATATGACAACCTGACATTAGTTAATCTGGTAAAGTCCATTTCAGTAGCTGTCACAAAATTGCTCAACAAATACCTTCAACTGTATAAATATTTATTTTCCTTTAGTAAATGTGGGAAAGTTAATAATGTCAGTGACTAAGTTACTTCTCATTTCAGATATTTTACAATACTAATGAAAAACTTATCATCCCATACTTGGCTGCAGATACAAGCTTATAGAAACGCGAAGCAAAAGGTATAAGTATTTCTATATACCTAGCCTATATTTAATGAAGGTCAAGAATAAAACTGCAAATAAGGCTTATGAGATTGTTATAAAGGTTCGTTATCGTCATTGTATGGGAAAGTATAATTTTCTTAAGAGAAATGACATATACATAATAAAGTCCCTGTCCCTGTCATGACAGCTCAAGAGCATGCCATCGTTACCACCTATGTCACACTGCAGGTGTGCCTGCTATATGGGTGACAGCTGCTGACTTCTCTGATCAACACATAATTATCTCTGAATAAAAATGCACATTGAAGTTAGCTGGACATAATGGACTGAAGACCCAGGGCAAAATGATCTTTATCATGGGACATAGCACCACCTGGGGGTAAAAGTAGGCCAAAGAGAAGTGTTGGCAATGATGCAACCTCGAGAAGCCTGCTGTGGTGTGGTACTTCTGGGGTGTTCATGTTTATCCTGCTTGTCTTCTTTTGGATAGAAGAGGTCATTCGGTTAATAGTTACAATGCTCCTGGTGGAGAAAGGTCCCGCTGATCAGTGCTATTCTCCACTGATCTAACTGTATATCTCTCTCAGCATCTGGATAGCTTCCATTTTTGCAGAGTCCCCTTCCCCCATAAGATAATAAATATCATATCACAAGGATGGCAGTGCTCCTTCATGGAACACTGACTGTTTATTAGAGGCAAAAAAGTTTAAGAGAAATGCTAACAATGTTCATTAATGGCCCGCATCCAGGTTTAATGAGGCATGTCAATATGCGGACTGGGCAACATCAGTGGCATAATAGTGGTGGTAAATGGGAGTAATTGTATCCAATTGTACAGCACAGCTTCCAGGAATGAGCCCGAACTGCCAACTGACAATGACAGAGCAATTATGGGAAGGCAAGCGAGCTGTGTCAAATTAGCACTTGGTGAGAACTCATTTTTCAGAGATGTGCTTGCTCTACACCACCACAAGTGATAGCTACTTTATTGTGAGTGATAGGAAGACCAGCACTTAGACTGATGTTCTGATTTGTCAATAGCTGTATTTGAAAGCTTAGTGTCACAAATATATAGAGATATTCAGGGAGAGAGGCACACTGCTCATGATCCGAAGGATAAGAACGTTGCTGAGAAGGTCATCTGTCAGTGTGAGCTGTCAGAGAGAGATCACACTCTATGAAAAGGGAACATTCAGCCGACTTAAGTAATTACCTTTGACTGAGATTTGAAGATGTCTTCTTTTGTTGGCCTACATTGACTGCATAATTTATAATTTACTGCAATCAGCAAAGGGCCAGGAATTGTAACTAAGAAAATTCTTTTTTTATTCCCCATAATTACTTTTTCCTCTTCTTGCTCTCTTTCTCTCTCTCACTCTCTCTCTCTCTTAACTCCTTTAGCACTTCAAAAGAGTAAAGTGGGAAACTGATGACATTGATTATTTTTTTCTGTCTTAAATGCCTCAGTCTCAAGTACATCAGAAACAATATATCTGTTTTTAACTGTCATTTCCAAGGCCAAAGTTCTCTACCATCATCCTATACAAAGTATAAAACACACTTTTATTCTTCATATATTTTTTCGTGCTGCATGGGGTTACTATTTAAAGAGAATACAGGAATAATTCAATTTTGTCTTTCTACTGCAATGGGATAAAAAAGAGAACACCAAATCTGGAGTACTGAGCACTGAAATAGCAATGCACATCCTCAGATAGTCATCAGTTTGACTGAGTTGTTGGAAATACAAGGCGATAAGTATCACAGCAAATATTTCAGAAGTATATGGATTAACAGAATGTTCAATTCTTGTTTTCTTCCCCCAACCTTCCCTTTGGGACATATCGCAGGATCAGTATTAGCAAAATAATCCCTTTGCTTTTAATAACCTTAAGAAAAAAAATATGTTTTGCAACCCATTATGGTCTGGAGTGAAATATACACTATTATTTATCTCTAGAAAAGTGATTATATAATGTTGTTAGCTAAGCTATAATGAGAAATCATAGCAGTGTAGCTTTTGATCTTCTAACTCTGTATTAAAAGACAAACCTCTGTAAAAATATAAACTTCTAGTGCTTGGCATTATTAATATTTTGTTGTTTCCCCACCACTCCCAGCAGTGACTTAGTGAATTAATGAATTGTAACTAAAAATTACCAAGATTAGCCTGCCTTCTGGCAAAAAATAAAACCTGTTGTTTAATTCTAGGTGTATTGATTTACTGTAGAGATATTGACAAAAGAATTAATTTAAGTACCTTAAGTCAATATTACCTTAGTGGAAACTCTACCTTTAAGTATAAATACTCTTAGAACACTCATCTTTTAATATGGCATAAAATTACTGTCACATAATAAATGTTCATTTCTTCTCTTTTAAAGTCTGCATAGGTTCACATTGCTTTTCCCCCGAAGATCCATCAAATACTCATATTTAAACTTAGTAATGAAAGGTTTTCAAATGTTTGCAAATGTATTTAATATTTAATATTTCCTCTAAATTTGATTCTTCTAAAAAATATTTTGTTTTCCATAGTTTACAGTTTACTACCTGAAATTACCTTAAATTATATACTTTGATGCTTCTAAAACAGTTTTTAATTATTTTTAAAAATATTTCAGAAATCTTTGGACCCTTCATTTTCCTCATTGCAGAAAGCTGTTTAAATTCACAATGCCTTGAGTACAGGCCCGTCATCTATTCTATAGTGACTGTGCCATTTAATAATGGAATAGTGCATCAAAGTGGCACTTAGGTCTCAAATTGTTATGTATGACTGTCAAAGCGGTTAAAAAAAAAGAATTAAAAAGGGGAGGGGGAGAAAAACCCTTGATTTGTCTTTACTATTGAAACGTGAATTTGTCAGCGAGGTTCTGAAATCACAACAGCATTGCATCCCCAGCGAGATGTTGAAAACTTGACAGGTACATATTTTTTCAACTACAAGCACTTCTATAATGAAAACTAAATACACAAATCTTTTTTTTTTTTTCTCTTGACAGATAGTTGCTGCCAATGGGATTTAATGTTCAGGTTTGAGTTGTCAAGAGAAATAACCAGTAAGTAATCCAAAGAGTCACGATACATATACTCAAAGGCAAAAAAGCCTGGCTTGTGTGATACACTGTGATACACTGATGTGTATGATTACCCAAGTCCAAATCACTGACAATCTTCCCCCAATGGCAAATAGAGCCCATTACATCCTCTCTATAAAAAACAAAATATAACTTGTTCAGTGATCACCAAATCTTTTGATCATTGTTTCTTTGGACTGGCATTTTCCACTTTTCATTGCTTAGTCTCAGAAGGAATACAAGTATAAACCAATATTGAAATTCTATTATCCTATGTGTTCAAAAAGTATCCTAAATATCCATATAAGCATAACTACCTACTTCTGAGTTTGATTCAGAGAATAGTTTGTGTATATAATTTCTCCAGATATATTTTATACACAATATTAATGCTCTGACATCCACTATTAATACCTACAATGATGCTCAGTGTGTGGTGATTATTTACCTGCTGGTAACTTTACTATATTACCAAAATCTTCATGGTTATGCTTGGATGTTTTGAGTAAAAAGGGAGGAGACTGTAGTTGTAGTACTCTTCTCAAGAAATTATAAATTGTAACTAGTCACATACTACTCTCTATAAATAAGCCTTGTAGAATTACATTAAACCATTTTCCTGGAAGAAATTCTATTTCTGACAGGTGAGTGGAATTTTGGAAGGCTAAGTAACCCTATGTAAACCAAATATGGATAACTCTACAAACTAGAACTCCCATTATACCCTGTAACTGAACACTAAATAATCACGAGCTCATTAGTTGTGCTTGTTTTTCATATGATTTATATTTGTGAAAAATTGCTCTTACCTTATTTTTGTGTAAATATAGCAATCTATAGGCACAATTTCAAATAGTATATCTCTATAACTTAGCATTCTCACAAAACATCCTTATCCTTGTCCCACATTCCCTAGCAATCATTACTTTTTGCTTCTTTGAGTCTTTCTATATTAAATACTGCATATAAGTAGAATTGTGCATATTTGGTTTTCTTTGACTGGCTTAGTATCATGTTCTTTAAATTGATATGTTGATGGACATTTAGGTTGTTTCTATAGCTTGGCTATTATGAATAGGCTGCAATGAACGTGAAAATGTTAATACCTCTTTAAGCGCAATATTTCAAAATTCTTTTACATTAATACCCCAAACTAGAATTGAAAAACTCCCACACCATTTTCCACTGGCTGTGCCATTTTCAATTTACACCAATAGCATAAAGGTTTCCAATTTTTTCATATCCCTGTCAACATTAGTCTTTTATTAATAAGTTATTCAAAGAGGTATGGTTTTGATTTGTATTTCTTTTGATGATTAATGTTGAGCATCCTTTCAAATGTGCTGGCCATTTGTAAATTTGAAGCACTTTTTATGGAATTACTCTGCCCATTTTTAAATCAATAATTTGTTAACTAAGTTGAGTGAGTTCTTTGTATATTATGAATTTTAACCACTTATTAGATCTATAATTTGCAAAAGTTTTCTCCCATTACATAGGTGAACTTTTCTTCCTGCTGTTTTTTTTTTTTTTTTTGCTACACAGTTCTTTAGTTCCACTATCATCATATATAATAGATGTGTGATAAATTGAAGCTATTACCATATATTTAGTTGTTGGCCTATTTCATTTCTGCATGTTTTTGCTTCCCCCTCTCCCCCAACAAGGTCCAAATTGCTACGGGAAGTTAGTAGTATTCATGAAACTTCACGAGAAGTTTACAAGGAGTTCCTATTATATGTGAGCTAACTTAAAGATGCTTATTAATAAAAAGAAAAAAAAAACTAAAGATCATTTCAGTGATTGACTGACTACCTGCCTGATATAGTTCACTTGTTCTTCTGTTGTCTGTGCTTTTGGTGTCATTTCCATGAAATCATTTCTAAGACCAACATCAAGATGCTCCCAGGTATCTCAAGTCTTACTTTTAAATCTTTAACACTTTTTCAGTAAATAATTGCTTGTGGTATAAGATAAGGGTTTATTTCATCCTTTTGCTTTGGTTAAAGTTTTCTCAGCACCATTATTGAAAAGAATATCATTTCCCCAAGCACCATCAAAAGATTAACACATATCATATTTACTTAAGTCTCAATCTACAGGAAAAGAATCAACACAATAAGAATAGAAATGAACATTATAATTCAGCAATTTAAATCATTATCTCAGCGGGTTCATATTTTCTTACTTTTACAGGAAGTGAAATTTAGAATGTCCCTGAAAACTCCATTTCAAAAGACTAATGCCACTAAAAGAATTATTTTAGTGCTTATACCTCCAACTATACACAGATACATTATTTTCCCTTCCCTTTGCTTTATTATTCACATGTAATTTATCAAAAACTATGCTATTTTCAAAATCTATGCTGGAATCTTTCCACCTCTGTCACCTGGATCACTATATTTGTTTTCTAACCAGTCTTCTGCATTCTTTATAGTCTTTTTACATAATTTAGTCTCCACATGCATTTGGAATGATCTTTTCACAATAAAAATCTATTCAGTTGTTACTATTACAGTTAGGTTAAAATATATCAAAATGTTCCTGACTAGCGATTAGATGCCCATGCAGACTCAGCTCCTAACACTCTCTCCACTGTATACTCTGTCCATTGAACAAGTCCAACCTGTTCCCATTTGGGATATATAATGCCCACTAATTCTTGTTGTTTTCATAGGTAAAATTCTGCCTGACTGTTTGAAGTTTAAATATCACTCATCCACATAAGTTTTATTTGTCCATTGCAAAATAGCTGTGTTACAAGTCACCATCCATCATATCAAATTCTAGTTTGATTTACTTTGGAATACCCATCACTAGATGACATTAGTTTTATTTGTCAGCAAGTTATTTATTCTCTACCCTCTCATAGTAATTTAGACCTTCATATGTCTTTCTTCCAGTAGTATTCCAAGTGCCTGGAACAGTATCTGGCTCCTAGTGTTCATTTGTTTATTGTTTTTCATAAACATTTATCAGTTAAATTTACCTTTCACATTCCAAAATTTTATTTGTGCTTAACTTTTAAAATTTATATAAATTACATGGTGAAGCAATTTTTATCTTGATTTATAGTTTTAGAGCCCCTACTATTTTAATTTTTAATTGAGATATTATTGCTACATAATACAATATTAGTCTAGGAATTACATTCTGATTGTTCTTCAAAGGGAGTGTCATATGCATAATAATGTTTGTATACATATTTAAATGATTTTGAAAGTACCACTGTTTAAAGAGACCCTTTCAAACAGTGTCATAAAATAAAATAATTTATCAAGTAATATTTTTGTTTGACAGTCAAGTTCTGCACAATGCATTATTTGGAAATACTTATTCTTTTCCTAATGTATGACTTTCCTATTGTCTATATGTTTTATTGTCTTTTTTTGTTTTTTGAGATATTCCTTTAAGGTAACAAACATGAATCAAACTTTTGGGACAATGAAATAAGTAAAAATATAATAAAAATATTAAAAGTGTAACTTTAATAGTTTTTAAATTTAACATGATATTCACTATTAAAATGAATTACACTTAAAATTTTAAATGCTATATAGAATGTTCTTAAGAAAAAAATTTCAAGCATGTTCACTGGTACATACTCTTCTAGTTTTAATTTGTTACCTTCAACTTGATAAATTGCAAAATTATATGGTGACAATTTTGGAACTTCTAAAAAATTACATTAAAGAGGATTCTAACATCTATTTTTATATAATCAGAAAAAATTTATTGTAAAAATACATTCAAAGAAACAGTCAAATTTATGAAATTTTAAAGCATAAAGCAACAAATAATGAAATTAACAATGTTTTCCAGGAAAATGTCATCAATTTTAAAGAGAATTTAATGTTTTAAGTTTACCCCAAACTGAATATCTCTACAATATAAAATTCTGTTTGGGGTGATAATTTGTAAGTAGTCTTCTTGCCCCTGTTCTAGTTAAATATTAATTATTTTCTTCCTTTATATTAGTCAACTCTTTTATGTAGATAGTACCTATCATTTTGGTGATTTGCATGAACCAAGAGAAAGAGTATGGGTTGATTTTTACTACTCTTAAAGATCTATGGTCCATTTGTCTACTGTTAATCAAAGTGGATAACTAGAGTGCATGATTAAATTCTTGAATTTCTATACTACACTTGTCTTGTGAAGTTAAACAGCCATGTTTTCAAAGGTAGGTTCTGTCTCCTGACTTAGCCTCTGGGTGATTTGGGGACATGTCACATAAATCTCATAAATCACAGCTCACTCTGCTTTCAAATAGGGATGATGAAAGAACATATCTCAAAGGACTGTATGAAGATTAACAGAGACAATGCATGTGAAGAACTCAGCACTGTCAAGTAAATATAGCTCTTAGTAATTTCTAACACTGCTATTTATAATTGCTATGTGGAGAAATCTTTCTGGAACTCTTTATCCTAAATTATTATAACATCTTGGAAAAAAAAAGATTTAAATATTAAGTAGTAGCTGGTGTTGCCCTATATAATATAAATTTATAAATAAGAAAAACTTATATTAACTTTATAGATTACATACTGCTACTTTTTCATTTGGGGGATAGGAAGGCAGAAATGCAAGTCACCAACTTAGAAATATTATATATTAAATATGTACATATGACATCTTATTTAGGTAGTGCTATTTTCATTTATAATTCAGAAATAGTGAATTAGTGAGCTTAAGTAGTTACATATCTTCGATTTCTACAGTAAAACTGCAGCCTCCTTACTCAGATGACTAAAGGTCATTATGGATTACAAAAAGTTATTCTTATCAGAGGCTGACAAAAAGAATGGTTTGATCCTGTTAGTATCAATCTCAGTAGATATATGCTTTTGAAATTATTATAGCTTAATAGTTTACCTACTTTTAAGTTGGTGTATTAAATTTGGGTCCATAAAATTAGAAATGAAGACATAATATCTAATTACATGTCATTTAAAATGTAGTAATATTTACATAATTAGTGTATGTATGCTAAGTGTTTCAATTTTTTTTTTTTAAACTAGGTCTCGCTATGTTGTCCAGGGTGGGTCTCGAACCTGAGGACTCAAGTGATTTCTAGGTTCAGCCTTTTTAGGTTGGGATTAAAGGCCCATGCTACTACACATGGCCTTCAAATTATTTTTAACTTACGTATAAATACATGAAACAGGAAATCTATAGACCAGTTAAATTCAGATACAATAAGCAAGCAAAATTAATAAAACTTTTTTATTGCTCTCAGGAATACCATTATCCATAGTTAAGAGTGCAAAAAAAGGGAAGCCAGTTTGGTTATTATACAAGGGCATTCAAAATCAGATAACTGCACTAAAATGTATAATAATTCTTGCTCTTTTGAACTCTTAACTATCCCAAGGCTGTTTTTTCTGTCTGATCTAAAGTCTGATATGCTCCAAACTAACTTCTTGTTTAGGACTCAGGATCACTATCCTTCTCTGGTAAATATTTTATTTGCTCTTCCCTCAACAATACACATAAAACCATCAACAAATTAGTGTCACAATGCAATATATTTCCTCCTGTCATAGCATCTGTTAACAATAATTCCAATTTTTCTATTTGGGTGACTCTCTCCCAAATATAATATTCAAAGCTTGAGGAGTGGCAATGAGTTTCATTGATGATCTTGTCTTCTGAGACAATGGCACTAACTAATGGACTCTTAATAAAACGGACTGAATGAATGAATCATCCCCTAAGAGGATTAATTGCATTAAATACAACTGAGTAGAATTACAACATGTAGATTCAAGATTTAGTTACATTACCTTGAGAAACCAGCTTTGATTCTTAGTTTAATGACTTAAATAAATGGGTAAACACTATTTGTATCACATACCTCATAATGCTGATGGATGGTTACATTACAATAAAAAGTGCTTAAAGTACAACAAGTCTTTAATAAACATAGGTTTCATAGTGTTTCATTCTCCATTTGCTAACTGAATTCCCATTAAAAATGACACTTTTGAATTAATTTGTTAAATAAGAGTGAAACCTCTCTTGAGATGATCTTTGGGAAGAGAGCACAGGACAAAGGAAAGAATGTAGTATATAGTGTAAACATGACATTTTTTACTTTTTTTCTTATGTATTTTAAAACAAATAAATACTGTCCACATATTTGTGATAACTGTGTGTGGTTCTTATTATTTCCTCAAAACACTTTATTATTTACTAACAAATTCAAGGCAGGTACATTTCAGTTGGCCAGTTGAATTCAACAGGATTTAAATGAGTTAATGAGATGAGACTTGTGGTCTAAGAGGCAGCTTTCTAACATACTGACAAAAAGGAACTGAATGAAGTACTATTGGTGTCTTCTAGGAATATTTCAGTTTAATGTCATTTGAAAAAGGTTACAGACTTGTCAGTATCCTGTACATCAATGTATAAAGGTATATATGGTAAATCAAGTAAACTAATCATTTCCATGAAGAAAATTTATGTATATTATCTGATAATTTAAAGCAACTAATCCATTTATTTGAGCAAATAAAGAAGGGAATTATTTTCAAAAATAAGTTATCTACCCACTGTCTGCCTGCCTGTCTATCTTTCTATCTTTCTACCTATCTCTCTCTCTCTCTCTCTCTCTCTCTCTCTCTGTACAGAGGGGTACATCAACATAAAAACTACAAATTATAGATCAGTTACTATAGAAAATAAAAATCTATGTACTCAGAAAAAAATCTATGTACTTAGGAAAAAATGCACAAAATATACATCAGTCCAATGAAAATATAGTGGCATTACTTAGTTTTCCAGACAGGTTTTGTGTTTGCCTACTCCTCTAGATTTCTTAGGCATTGTTTCTTAAAGTTGGAATTGATAAAAAGAATTGGGAAAATAGATTATTATACTCAGAAATTAGTATGTTATATGCTCCTGCTGTACTATCCCATCATGTGATGTTTGACAAAATTTTTCTCATACCTTATAACCTTCACCTTTTCTTTCTAAAAAAGAATGTTGAACTAGAAAAAGAGACAAGTAAAGCAATCTCAGTAGATCTTTTTAACTCTACCAAATCTCCAGGCAAACTGCTTTATTTTTGGTATCAAAAAGGTAAAGGAAATTAAAAGCAATAATATATGATTTGGCTTTTATTTTTAATGTTTGATCTGGAAAATACAACTACTCTGAAACTAATCAAAACCAATGTGTTTATTATTCGAAGTCTAAAATCAAAATTTTAAAACAAACATTAACAATATTTTTCTTTTAACACTGACATTAGCTTATTCATGACACTTTGAGATTCAGCTCTGAGAGAACAACACCTGATGTGCCAATTTGACTTCAGAAGGTTAAAACCAAAAGCAGGTGGACATCCATTAGCTTTTCAGTGGAATAATTTTTACTCGGGTAAGTTTTCCAATGTATTTAAGAGACGACCTCGATCATGATTTTTTTTTTCCGAGAGAAAATATCACAAAAATAGAAAATAAAGCTAACCTTCATAAAGTAGAACACTTTCAAACAGCAATTCTCTCACTTCCCTATGAACATCAATGGCATTGCAAACCAGACATATAACAAAAAAAGAGAAATACAATATACCCTGAAAGTAGAAAACAAGGTCAGAGGTGAGGCTTTAGCTAAAAGAATTTCTTTAGGTGACAGAAACAGCAAATCAAACTTATGCTTCCTTTCTGTTTGAATCCTCATGAAAAAATTCTGGTAACTCAGAGTTTTATTTCCATGAAGTGCAATGTGAACACTTTCCCTGAATTGTTTTTTGAAAACATTATAAATAAACTAGCGTTGTAAAAGGCTATGAATAAAGAAAGAAAAGAGGAAAGCTAAAGAGGTCTAAAGGAAGGAGGCAAGGACAGAAAGAGAGGGAGACAGGAAAGGAAAAGATAAGGACAGGGAAGAGAGATGAAGACAGAGGAAAAAAATGAAAAAGGAAGGGAAGAGGAGACAAACGGGAGGGTTTTCATGTTAGAGAAATAAATCTGACTTGGATAAGCAAGCCTCATAATTACAGAAGAATCTAAAAATGTTTCACAGTGTAAGGTCACTCTAAATAACTGCCAGGTATGAGATGAAGTTGCAGTATTTTTCACCTTTCATCTATCTTACAAGTTCCAATTTATCATTTTTTCATCTCATCTTTTGCTAGTGATTCTTATAAAAGTGTATCTCACAGATACCTCGTAACTAATGCTATTTATCCTTCTTAAGTATTCAGTTTCTGGTGACTTATTTCTAATTCTCCTCTGTATTATTTTTTTCTTCATTGATTTATCCCTTTCTCTTTCTAAAGACAGGACATCATCTAATTATTGAGACACATGTGGTAATACTGTCTTTTAAGTTTGATCTTAAAATATGGACAAAAAAGCAAAGTAAAATCACTAGGATAGTAATCTACTTCATTAGCCTAAATTGACCTTATTCAAAACTCACCTCCAAAGGACAGACTGTGTTTTACAAAAATAGATGTACTTCTTTAAAACCAATAATTTTTTAAAATATTTTACAATTAGCCAAGAATAATATGGAGAAGTTATAAAGCATCTTGACTTTTATCTGGCAATCTATTAAATAAGAAAGTATTTCAATTATTTGTGAAATTATTCATCATCAATTCAATTGCTTCTGCTTTTCACTTGTTTTATTCTTTCCTAAAATGCCCTTAGCTATAACAAATGTGTCTATTAGGTAGTAGAAATCTTTGTGGGGAGCATTTGTAAGTGTATATAAGAAATAGAAAGAAGGGATTGTGACTAAATTCATAGGGGGAGGGGAATAAATGGTTCTATTTGTAAAGAACACTTGTAACAATTCTCCCTGAAACATCTGAAAATTGATCTCAGTTTGAGCTGAAGTTCTTACCAGCTTCACCTCAACAAAGTGCCCAAATGACTTTTTAAAAGGGTATAGCTCAAACCAGGGGAGAATGAGGGAAAGGGCAGGTTTGAAACTTACAGTGTTTCTATAATCAATACTCTGCTCCTGAACAAAAGTGTAAAGAGGCACACAAATGTACTAAACCGCATTTCAAAAATGACATCGTAATTGCTGGCACTGCCCAGCCTACCCTGGCCTCAGCATTGCCAAGTTTTAAATTTATTTCATACTGTTCTTCCCAAGTCTGCCTAATTTTTTTTGTCCAAATAGCAGCAACTCGCAGTTAGTGAACAAAGCTTCAGGATTTTTTTTTACTTACAGCTAAATTTAACTTTACCCATCCAATAAAAAAGAAATAAGGGAGCCTTTATTATCTCCCTGGATTTCTGGGTATGATACCACATCATAGAGAAGTGGTTATTAGAGACAATGGCCTACCAAGGTGAAGTTTGTAATAAAGCCTATTATGTGGTTTCACCATTGACACTAATGGAATGTAACAGTGATTTAGAATGATTTAATGGTTCCCAGGTTGTGCTCTAATAGTGCTCTTTATATTATGATGTATATCACAAAACCTAATGTGCCTGTTGTGATATATTGACAGTATTCATGCTGCTTCATTTTTTTAGGGGAATTTAAAAAACTGTCAAAGAGGAAAATTAATAGGCTGCAACTGCTTTATTTTCAAGGGTTCTGTTTTTTAAATGTATGTGCATAAATTTCCATTTGGTGCCACTCTTAGGCTAATAAATTCATTTGCATTTTTATACAGAGGTACTAAAGATGTGTGCGTGTGTACATCTGTGTATTTATGCACCATGTAGCTATACATATATATCTGTATTTGAAATTTAACTTAGACTTAACTGTCATTTTAGAATATATTTCAAAATGGTTCTATTAGAGTAAAATGCACCTGAAGAAATATTTCCCAAAAAATCAGTTTTATTATTGAGATAAAATTACCTAGTTTGAATGTGAACCAGAAGGCTAACATTTTTGTTTTAGTTTATTAAAAAACAAAAATACTGAGTAACTGCCATGTGAATGCTTAGATTTCTGAGTAAAAGAAGAATACAATTACAGAAAAAAACAGAAGGGAGCAACTATGTCCTAGTAGCTCATGAACATCACATGCCTTATTCTTAAGAACTAAAGCATATTTTGAACTCAAATAGAAAGCGAGCAACACTGAAAATTTTAAACCTATTGTTTTTTGAAAGTTTTAGAACAGTATGTTGCAGATGAAAGGGAAAAGACAATTCTCTCTGTATTCTACCTCAGACACTTTGACTACACTTCTTAATATCTGTTCAGTTTGTTCACTTTTTTAGATTCCCTTATTCTCCCATTCTAAAAAAAAAAAAAAATCTAAGAGATTTTGCATAAACCCTACTAAATTAATGAAATCATCTTATCTTCTAGGTCACAAAAATTTTCATGACTGATTTCCTTTCAGTCAACTAATCACTTCAGTCATTTCATTTTGTATATAATTTTTAAGTAAAACACAATGAACTTTTAACACATAATTTCTTGTTTTTTTATAGGTTGACATGATTGCACCAAGTTCACTCAACTCTATTGTTATCCAATCAGACCATGCCCTCTTGTGGAAAAGGAGGCTACCATTTTATTATGTTACATTATATATAATATATTGATTAGATATGAAGTCTTCACAGATGAGATTATATAAACAAAATATATACTTGATCATGACAAGACCTTTTTCTTTGAGGAAAGATACTCCCAAATGCTACGGTAAATTCATTACAAATGAGTGTTACATAGAATAAAATATTATTTGTAATTCTTAAGGTAATTAATTTTCCTTATTTTATTGTTAGCACTGTATATTTAATGTAATCACAGATATATTTGAATACATATGCAACTTTTGCATTTTTTGTTTTTAAACTTTGTTTTTGAATTTCCTCCTGTAACTATGTATGCATAAAAGCACATGAGTTTATGTGTGCCTATGTTTACAGTCTGACTTCTAGTGGGTCAAGAGTATTAATGATTCATTTTCATTTCATATACTTAAGCAACATATTTGTACAATTATATGTGTGTGTGTTAAGGACATTGTCTAACTATAACATTTATAAGACTATGATGTTTAATGAGCTAGTTGTTAAACCGGGTTAATCTAAAATTTCATTTAAAGTTCATTAATGTATTTTTCTATTATAAACACTCAAAAATTTTTAAAATAAAAAGAAAATAAAAAAGAAGATGAAAAATACTAAGCAAGTGAGGATACCCTATTCTTGGCTGGGAATACTCAATATTGCAAAGATCCCAAATTATATGAATTTCTATCGGGAAAATATTAATGAAGTTCATCCAGAAAAGTGCAAAAAGATCTAGGGATATTTTGAAAGTAAAAATAACCCCTAATGCTTAACACATTAAAAAAACAAATTAAAAGATAATAATTTGTTATCATTGAAATACAAAAATTTAGCCAAGTAAAGAGTCTAGAAATAACAAGTATATATTGGAATTCAGTGAATGATAAAGGTGATACATCAAATCAGTAGAAAATAGATGTATATCTGAGAAATGGTGGGAGAAAAAATAAAATAAATGATAATAGCATTTTTTTACTACAAAATCAATCTCCATAGATCAAAGATTTAAGTTAAAATTGAAGCCATACAAGGTGTGAAGAAGAACATTAGGTAATTTTAAAAATAACTGGTGGTGATTTGAGTACAGAAAGTGATCATTAATATATGCAAAATCCTAAAACCACAGAAAAAATAGATAACTTTGGCCCCCTGATATCAAGAATAAAGCTAAAAATGTATAAGCTAAATCAAAGGAAAGCTAGAGAAAATATTTGCACAGGGAAAACTCAGTAAATATGTCAGTGCCTTAGGAATCAATAAGATTAATGACCAGTATGCTAGAAAGAGCACAATCAAAGGACAGTGATATAAAGATGATTACAGGTAGATCACAATACATGGTAAAAATGATAAAACAAAAACATCACAAAATTATGCTAAAACTAGTCAAAACAAAAGACAGGCATCACAGTATGATCATAATAATGTTATTTCTTCTTCACATAAAGTTTGATGTGTGATGAAACACACATTCTACAGTGGTGACTATATTCATACAATTTAAAACAGCTTTTGAAATCTACTGATATTACCTGATACATTTAAAAACATGCTTATCTTCATCAGTAATCACAGAAATGCAAATTAAGACAACAATGAGATGGTTCTATATGCCCCAAAGAATGGATAAAATTACTGAGACATTATGCCAGACATGGTGGTGCATGCCTGTAAGCGACAGCTTATGGAGTCACATCAGTGTTTGGGGATCACGGTTCAAGTCCACTCAGGGCAACACAGCCAGAACTAGTCCCAAATAAATAGCTGGGTGTGGTGGCACGCACCTGTAATCCTAGCTACCTGGGAAGCTGAGGCTGGGGATTGCTTGAGTCTGTGGTTCCATGGGCAAAAATTAGCAAGACCTAGTCTCAAAAAAAAAAAATTTACTGAGACATTTATCATAAATTAGTGATAAGACATAAAATGACCGGAATTTTCTTATATTGCTGGTGGAGGAATAACTTGTTAGAACCAGTTTGGAAAACTGGAATTATATTTTCAATTTAAATTTATGAATAATTTATGACCCCAGCAATTCAACTCCTAATACAACAGGAAAACTAAGATGAGAATGTGCACTGAATTTAGAGAAGCCTTATTTTTCAATATCCACACATTAGAAGCCAAATGTTCATCTGGAGAATGCATAAATTAGTCAAGTGGTATCTGTAAACTAAATACTGTGTAATAACAGAACTGAATGGAATACTGACATACATACCTGTAATGAAAAATCTGTCAATATAATGCTAAATGAAAAGTAGTCAGATATAAAAGTATAATGTATATAAAATATAAAGAATATATATAAAACATAAAGGTCAGATAAACTTCACTTTAAAGGTAGAAGTCAAAATAACAATCATCTTTGAGGAAGAGTAAAGGGAAAATGTGGACATAGCAATGGCAATGGTTTAAAGGATACTTCTAGATTGTTGTCAATTTTTTTTCTTTACTTACCTGATGGATACACAGAGACTCACTTGTGATTATTCTTTGAGTTTTTTATATATGTTTAGTGCAAATGACGTAGAGGTATGCTATAATACGCAATGAAATATTTCAGAAACAAGGGTAGGTTGAAGAAAAAAGATGAAAATAAAATCATTTAATAACAAATATATTCCAACCTCTAATTATAACCTATAGCGCACGCCTGTAATCCCAGCTACCTGGGAAGCTGAGGCTGGGGATTGCTTGAGTCTGTGGTACCCTGGACAACGTGAGCCTGCGGTTCCACGGGCAAAAATAGCAAGACCTAGTCTCAAAAAAAAAAAAAAAATATATATATATATATATATATATATAGAGAGAGTACCTTCTAAACTGAAGCATGCTTGTAGAAATATAAACATAACTGGTGAGTGGACTATCCATTAATCTTAACCTGTTAATACAGTTCTGCCATTAAATATGGAATTATAAAATACATAAACATTTATTTTTATGCACATATTTTACTGCCTTTATATTTTAATTTTTTGAAAGGAAGAAATTCTTTTTTAAAATTATTTATATATAAATTTCACATCTCTGTGATCTCTGAGATTCACTCCCCCCTCCCTGACTGTTCCCACGCTGTCCCCCCCAAGCCCCCAAGTTGTGTACTTTAATTTGGTTGTTGGCTTGTTTTGACTTTTCTTCATGGCTTTTTGTTTATCTTTCCCAAGTCCCATATAGTAGTGAAACCATTTGGTTTCTGTCTTTTTCTTTTTGTCTTGTTTCTGCTAATATGAATTCTTCTAAGTCCATCCATGTTATCATAAAATCATCCAATTTGTCATTTTTAATTGATGAGTAAAAGGAAGAAATTCTAATAAACACAGATTAAACATTCTGATTGCTAATGAGCTAAATGAATATTTACAACTTTGTTATTCATTACAATTATTTTCATTGTCTAGGATGTGCTAACTTTGAAGAAAATTTTACAACTGAGAAGACCATAATCTGTATACCTTTATACCTAATTGAATATTTATTGAACCCTAGTATATTCTGATTACAATAAAGCACAGTTTGCAATACAATGGCCTTAGAAAGCAATTTGTTGAGATGAGCCCAAAGAGATGGTTTTCTTTACATTGCACATTGTTGACCCTTGTAGTCTTTTATTAAAAATGAAAAAATGGGGACTTTAATTTGGAAGAGCATAGAATGACTTTCCTCACAAGTGGAAATTACAGTATCAGTGCTCCTATTAGAGAAAAGATGCAGTACTAGTAGAGAATATGGGCCTCTGAATCAAAACACTTGTGTCAAATACAATACTGTGACTTCTGAGTTTTAGTAAGAACATTTAACAAAGAAAAATGAATTTCTCATAGTCCAATATTCATTGGGATTATATAAACTGGCAGACTCACTACCTTCAACTTCATGCTAGAGTTGCTAGTGTCTCACTTTCCAAATTGAAATTAGGAATCATATCTTATTCTGTATATCCCTTACAGAGTTTGGCATAACTCCTTATGCAGAGCTGAAATTCCGTATTTGCTAGAGGAATATAAATTTTTCAACCACATTTTGACAATAAGAAATAAAGATATGTGCTTTTAATTATGTTGAAACTGAGGGAGAACCTACTCGATTAAGCCAAACCAAATGATGCTTCACTGACATTTGTTCTAGAGAAGACCAAATATATACATTCAACAGTTGTTATTAGGAATATAAGGTTATCATATTAAGGGTGAAAAGTGACTTACTAATTTTCAGTAGAAAATAATAATTAAAAAAAAGTTTCAACCCATTAAAGGAACTTGCAATACATGGAATATAAAGACTGATTTTGTTTCACAGTTAGAATCAAGTTAGTGCTTTAGAACCATACAGCTTTTTGTGGAAACACATGAAATTTGTGTACAAATTTGAAATTTTGTACAAAATATACCCTCATCTGAAACAGCTTAGATAACTGATATCAGAGCACAGTAAGAATAGACAAATTAATCCTGAGATTCTGTGAAGACCTATGATACTTCAACTTAAAGGTTTTTCCTTATATTTCTGATAGAGGGTGCTACCCCCCTCCCCATTATCTGCTGTTTAAGATTGCAGATTTCAAGAACAGATATGCTAAAATGTGAGAATGACCTTAGTTGGAATTTCCCTTCAGGGAGATGCAAGGGGGAGGAAGAAGTGAAATGTCCAGGTGCATTCCTGGAAGGCAAGAAATCAGGATATATAAAGGATGTGAAAACAAAGACAGAGATTCCAATATGGGTTCGGATAGAGAGAGATTCAATGGAGGAGAGATTGGAATAGGTCATTTTGTAGAGTAAAGATGTGAACCAAGTGGCCAAGGCGTGGGAACCTACAGCCTTTGGCTGACCCAGGCTGGCAGCATGTGTGCTAAATGCAGTTAAGAAGTTTGTAGATTTGAACTCCGTGTTGGAGTTTGTTTTGCTGAGTTTAACTTGTGTCTGCGAGAGGCCATGCAAAAGTTAGACCGAAAAGAAAGTGAACTTTGCTGGTTCAGCACCATGGAGTTCCTGCTACCTGAAGACGACAAGGAGAAGACAGCATGGACGACAAGGAGGAGCATGCCAAAGGAGCAGCCAAAGGAACATGTCTTCAAGCATCTGGAGATGAACTCTGACTGACTGATTTTGGTGAGATGATCAGGACTGAGAGACTGAGGATTTGGGGGCAATCTGGGGTAAGGACTTTGGACAATGCTGAGAAAGGTTTTGGACAATGTTAAAGTAATCGGAGTTTTACGTACATGCTTCTTTTTTAGTAATTAGGGAATCACTTTGTTAGAAATAAATTAGTCTGCACTGATAGTCTTGCTTTGACTTGGTATTTTGGTTGAGAAGGGTGGGGATGGTGGAAAGAACCTACAAGTGTAAAGTTTAAAGTGTGTTTCTAAGTTTTTCTTTTTAGGTCTGAAAGAGGGAAAGAAAGCAGAGAGAAGCTGGTAGCTGATGTTTGCATATCAATAGTAGGCAGGTACAGTGAAAATGCTAATGAAACATTTGTGGACTGCTTCATAGAGAGAAGCAGTCAGATAGGTGTATCTACTTCAAGGTAAAGGTAAATTGCTATTGGCCTACTTGTAGCCTGCTTTGTAGAGAGAAGGAGGCCTGTATATGTGTTTAAGTTTAAGTCAAAAAGCCTTTTTCTGGCCACCCTATTTCATTTCACTTATTAGGAAAGCTTTAAAAAATATTGAACAGATAATTAGATAACTACAGAAAACTCTAAAACTGCTCTCACTCACTCTTTTTTTTTTCTAGAATGGCCCATCATAATAGAGAATATCAATATTCTGTGTGACAAAGGTGACACATCTATGCACGATAGGTAATAATCATACCATTGTATGTCAACAGTTCACCATATCCCATCCTACTGCATTTGAACTTCCTGTGAATCGCTTCTCGGCCTTTTGGCTAAGATCAAGTGAACTTCCTGTGAAAACAACAGACTGTGGTGAAACAGCTTGTCATGGGTAAAATGAAAACTGCCCAGGATATCCTGATGGGATTCCTCCTGCATTCATTCTAACCCTGAGGTTGGCGAATTCTCTAAATACAAAAGAAGGTTTTCCTCTGTCGCTTATATTCTGCTATCAGTTGTAAACAAATTCAGAATAACTATGTGGGAAAAGTAGCTAACATGTATAAAATGGTTTTTAGAGTACAACTATACATTGGTTTATTATTTAATGGTGTTAAATGGCAAGAACACAGGCTGATGTAGGCAGAAAGTCATTTGCTTTTGATACAAAAGATATTTCCAACTTCCAAGTAAATACATGTTCATTTTTCTTTCTCATTTTGCATAACACCTTCTCTGTAGATAATGGGGCAGTTTCCTTCAGACCAGAAACAGATAAAACATTAGCGTTCTCTAAATATAGTTGTATATTATTATCACTGGTGCTATCTCTTTTCAAAAATTCAATGTAGTAGATTCAGAAAAGTAAATGGAAGAATGATTAAGAGATGCACAGACTGTGTAAGATATTAAAATAACATTTTAATTGTTTCTAATTATAATTTTAAATGTTTAATAACATTTTAATAATTATCTCATTTTGACTTTTCAACTTTTAGATAGTCTATGTGGGTCAATTTCTAATGTCTTTAATTAAAAAAACAAAATAGCAGAAAAACAGCAGTTTCCTACACTTTAAGTTGTTGTGTTTTTGTTTTTTTTTTTTTTTTTCATTCGCAGCCTCTAGCAATAATTATATTTCCAAATGCAAAACACCTCATTTAAAATGCAAGCTTCCCAGAAGTTGACCAACTCTTATGGACTCAAAGTGGCAGAAACAAGTAAATTTCTTTCTGATACCTTCCTTTTAAAATTCCTTTTGGTATATCCGGTGAATATGAATCAGTCACCATGTAAATAAATTTCTATGTCATATTAATTATTGTAAAATATATTGCTCATTGGAGTAATAGAATGAGAATATACAAATAAGATTACTAGCACACTTCTAATTTATACTTTGCAAGCATAGCCTTTAAGTCACAGTTGACCATATATATATATATATATATATATATATATAGAGAGAGAGAGAGAGAGAGAGAGAGAGAGAGAGAGAGAGAGAGAAAGATAGATGATGCAGATATAGATAGCCATATCTATCGATATATACTGGAAACAATTCATCAAGTAAGTTACCCCTTTTCATTTCAAATCCACTTGTATTACTAAAAGGTTGACTAAAGACCTCTGGGGAACAAGGGCAATTTTTGACATTGGTCTCAACAGATTAAACTATGCAGGGACAATATAGAATACACTGGAGCAATAACATTATCACATCATAGACTGATTGAGAGGCATTTCCTTGCATTTCTGTCCTTTTACCATAAGCCAATAGTAGCCACAGGCATTTGACTGGAGAGCCTGGAGGATTGACAGGCCTGGCAGTCATTACACGCTGGATTGAATACTAGATTACTCCAAAGTGGCTGAGGGTCAGGGATCAGTGTGTTCCCTTTTGGCACTAAATGACTTTAATATCCTTACTGTATTAGTCAATTACTTTAAAGCTGCTGCTCTCTGAGCTCTCTCTGCCCCCCTGCAGTTTACTATGGACATCTGAATTGCTCCCATACTTAACCCCCACATCTGCTTTTAGCTGTCAAAAGAACAGTGCTATCAGTGGAGCTATTGACAATATGAAAAGAACTGAGATACTTGCTGGAGGTGTCAAGTGCCTCTTTCTTTTGGCTGCTTAGCTTAAAAAAAATTAAAAAAAAAAACCTAAATACCTCAGTTATAAAGGTGGTCCTCAGAGAAAAAGAATTCATCTTTTAATCTAATGGCATGTAAAGTGACCAACAGGAAAAAAATGGTTTTGAGGGTTTTTTTCACCATTTCCATAAATCATGCATCAACCATATGGGTTTTAATTAGTTTTTATGAATACATACTTTGAATAAAACTATGAAAGTATATGCATCTGAGTGAGGATCTATATCAAAGTCTTTATTTCATTTCACAGTGGTTCCAGTGATAGTAGAGAATTATACTGCACTTCTCAATTTATTGGTGCAACACAGTGAAGAATTTTATATCACAGCCACTGAACTTTAAAAGGTCTGGTGTGGCTTGGTGTTAAACCAACATGTCTAGATTAAATATGGACATGCTGATTTGAAATTTAAAACCACTTGAAAGTAATCCTTTCAGGGTTTCAGGAAAAAAGTGATATGATTCCCACACAAGAGCACATCTGTTGAGTGGACCCTAACTTTTTAATGTGTGCACAGTTTGCTTGCTTTTGGGTATTAGTGAGCAAGCGCAAGACACCATGCTACACTGACAATAAAGAACATTATGGGAAATTGCTGAAAAAGATTCTTAAGAGCTGTTTTATAGAAATGGAAAAATGAAAGGGAAACTATCAGAAATGTTAGATTAATATCAGCTTACTTAGACTAGAGTCTGGGAGTCTACTGATTTCTGATTTTCTACTTACAAGGTTTTCTTTTGTAAGACCTGATTATTTGATCAAGAACTAGTCTAAGTATTTTGCTATGTTTCCATTAGTGATGTTGACTCTTGTGTATATTAAAATAAATGTAATTCAAACAATTATTTACAACTTAAATTTTAAGCAGAAACTTAATCATATAAAATATTAAATTAACAAGTAGTCATTTTTCTCCATTTTTTCCCCAAAATTTCAGCCCATAACCTGTGACTTCTGGGACAATTTATCCTCTTGTATAGAAAATAGTTTTTTCAGGTATGGAAACATACCACAAACAAGATGTCAGCAGAAACATGACATAGGTCAAGTCAAAGTTGGTAAAGAAATTACTATTTAGTCTGTATCAAACTTAATAGAATGATAGTTTTATCATCATGGTGGTATTCCAAAGTGACTTACAGAGAAAATAAGTTGAAATTAAAGACTCAGAAAGTATTCTGATAACTTGCTAAAGATTTTTACTTAATTAATTACTTAAAATAATATCAACCTAATCCTAAATATTGTAACGTGCATTTAAACTTGTAAATACTCCAGAACACGTTCCAAATATTACAATTTCAAGACATTTCAATTTTGCTTAAAATGTAGGGTTGCCTCTTTTTAATTTTTCTAGTTTTTATAAGTGCAGATCTTAGAAATAAAATTGGGACCAACTCCAAAAGTTGATGTAATTATCAGAGGAAACCATATGGACCAGACATAATATGTATTTTTTCCAGTGGACATTAAATTAAACTATAAAGATTATGCCTGGGAAATGATTTTGCTCATTTAAAATTTAGTCAGCAGAGAACCTTTAAAAAGTTAATATCTCTTGGCAATCATGCATCATTAGCACTTTTCATTCATTTATATTTTGTTGTGATTTGGGAATTGAGTATTCTAGGGCAAGAAAGGTAGCCTGACAAGAAAGTGATCAAGTCAGCCCCCTTGGTACCTGGAATGACAGAAGGTGAAGAACTGTAGCTACATCTGACAACTTCTTTAATATGAATCACTTATAAATATTTACAATTCACAATTCAGCAATAACTCTGGGTAGCACATCAACAAAATCATTTGATGGTTTATTTGAAATCCTAATCATTAATGCTTTCATAAATGTGTTTCTCCTAGGAAGTGTTTTAAATTCATTTGAGAAAGTATATTTTTTCTTATGTCTTATCCTTATTTCTGAGAGACATCTTTCTCTTACATTTTACTTATCACATTGTATTTTTGTAAGAAACAGAGCTGAAGATTAACTTTTCCATGTTGTCATTATGTTTACGTAGATATATTTCAATTATACTTTTAGTAGCATATGGTAAAAGGATTATTTTTTGCAACACCATACCTGTTATCTCTTAAACATCAGAGCAAAGATTACTGCAAAATCTACCAAGTCAAGTACTATGAATTGTCTTATGAAAGACAAAAATATCTACAACTATTTGTTAGTGTAGTATCTAATTTACATTTCCACTGATTCATTATTGGTTCCCTAATGTACCCAGGGTTTAAATGACCAATGAGGGTGTACACTCCTTTCTTTCTGACCTAGTGAGTAATGAGGTAGACAACCACTTAACCCATTATGTCTTCAACTGTATAGTAGGAGTCTAGGTAATTTTTTCAGCATTGAAAAAGATACGATCATGATAGTGAAAAATAAATCATGTAGTATCATATCTGTGCATTTTTCATTTTTTACTTAATAATTCTTCAAAATTTTAACATTTAGGGTCTTTAAGAGTTTGCTCTCTGTTGAAGTAAATATTTTATACTTACGTGTGTTATATGTCATTCAATATTTTCTGATTTTAGTAGAAAATATGTAACTTATGAAACAAAATACAAGACTAGAAGGTGACTGGTTTTAGAAATTACTCCCTTTAAGCAGTGAGTAGTTTACTTCATAAAAAGGTACCATAAAAAAGAATGAGAGAGTTTTTTGAAGATGTGATATTTTTCCCAAAAACTATGTCTGACTGATTTCTGGTCTTCTTGCAAAAAAAAAAGTGTGTGTGTGTGTGTGTGTGTGTGTGTGTGTGTGTGTGTGTGTGTGTGTGTGTATGTGTGTGTGCGTGTTCAGTGATTCTTGCAAACAAGGAAATTGGCAATTGTTTAGGGAAATATTATTAAAAGCATTTGAAATATCTCTTTTCCTTTGAGTTTGCTTCATACATCAACAATGGAAAAAAAAACCTCAATAGTATCTGCTGTCATAGATCATACTTCAATATGTAAACAGCTTACTGACTGGCTTTGCATGAGAGTAGGGCTCATAATTTTCAGTCTGAAATGACATATACAAATAAAGGAACTAAAGCATGGAAAGTAACATATTTTGGTCTTGTGACTAATGGTAACCTAGTGCTATTGAATTACTGAACTGTGTCTGAGAACTAATGAGAAAATTTTCCCAGGGGGAATCTTTATCCAGTGCACTTGGAGAGCACCTCAGGGACCTATTCTGAGTCTGTCACCTTCCTCGTCTCATTGACACTCCACTTCTTTACCACCGTTACACTGTGCAACCATTTCACTTCACACCTCACGATTAGAATATTAAAAGGAGAGAATACTATTTGACTTGTTTCAGATAGCAGAGTTGTTTTTGACACGTAGAATAGAAATTGTCACCAGAATATCACAAAGACATGAAAGTCTCCAACTGAGTAGAACATTCTAAAGCTAAAGCTATTTTATTTTATAGCTAATGAAAACTTCCAAGAAATCTCTTAATGGCCCATAATTCATTTACTCGGAATTATTTAAGGGCTGTGTAATTTTAACCAAAAAAGAATAACAGTTCTTTTAACGTTACCAAAAACAATTATTCTGCCATAGAAATTTAGTATGGGTCATCATTATATTCATGTTTTACTGTCTTGGCTGATCTTTCATATACTTAAAAAGAAGTCATGTTCTTAGATGGAGGAAAATATTCTTGATATTGCACAGTGATCAAAATAGCACCACAGAGGTCTAGTTGGAATGAATAAGAACACTATATATGGGGTGAGTGTGTTTATGTATCATATACATTCTATATATAGTATATGTATTTTACAACTAATAGTGACATACATATTGGACTACTCTTTTTTTTTGGAAACATTTTTAAAATCATATGTGTGTGTGTGTGTGTATGTACACACACACACATCTATATTATTACATCACTGTCTGTACCAGGGTTTTCCTACCATCTCATCACCCATGAACCCTCTCTATCTCTTATGCCCTCCCTGACCCCTACTACCCTGACTCTATTCTCCTCCCCTCTCTTGCTCTATACTTTAATTCTCTTGACAGTTTTAAATTATTCTTGTCCATTTGTTTGCTTTCCTGTATCCATCATATAAGTGAGACCATTTCTCTTTTTCTTTCTGGCTTCTTTCTGCTAACATGATTCCTTCCAGCCCCAACCACGTTGCTGCAAATACCATAAGTTTTTCTTCTTTGATTGATGAATAATATTCCATCATGTATATACCACATCTTTTTCAGTCTTTTGTCGATTTGGGGGGCATTTGGGCTGTTTCCATAACCTGGCAATTGTAAATAATGCTTCAATAAACATCCAGGTGTATGTGTCTTTTTAATATAGTGTTTTTGTGACTTTTGGGTAGATTCCTAGTAGTGGGATTACTGGGTCGAATGGTAGTTACATTTTCAGTCATTTGAAGGTCCTCCACACAGCCTTTCAAAATGGCTGGACCAGTTCGCACTCCCACCAGCAGCCTAAGAGTGCTCCTTTTTCTCTATACCCACACCAGCACTTCTTGTTGTTGTTTTGTTTTGTTTTGTTTTTTGACCATTCTTACTGGTGTAAGATGATATCTCGGTATAGTTTTGATTTGTGTTTCCCTGACTGTTAGTGATGTTGACCATTTTTTCATATCCCTATTGGCCAAGTGTATTTCTTCTTTGGAGAAGTGACTTTTTAGTTCCCCATTTTTTCACTGGGCCTTTTGTTTTGTTCCTAAGTTGTGTGCATTTTTTGTGTATCTTTGTTATCAGGCCCTTATTGCTTGTATGGAGGGCAAATAAAAATATGGAACGCTTTACAAATTTGCAGGTCATCCTTCCACAGGGGCCATGCTAATCTTTTCTGTATCATTCTGATGTTAGTATATGTGCTGCCCAAGTGAGCACTATTGGGCTACTCTTTCCTTATGACATCAAAAAATCAAAGAAGGGGGAAAGATAAGACCAGTTAAGAATGTATCCAACTATTACAGTTATATATTTAGGCTGTTTTAGCAATGGATTATTAAATGATTTTCTTTTCTCCAAGCTGGGGGCCACTTTTTTATTAGAAGCAAAAATCTTTGCCACTTTTGGAAAATTAGTATTAATTTATTATTTTATCTTTTCATAAGGTATGTTGATGGCCTCTATGGTTAGACTTTATGATAGCCTTATACCATAGTAAGCATGATTATTTCCATTGCTAAAGTCAGAATATTAAATTAGACACATCACACATTCATGCAATATATATATATATATGAACTGTCACTTGTTTATTTTGGGTTTGAAACTAGTTAGTTATGCCAATGACCTTAGCACAGTTGTCTATGTATTTATGGAACATACACTTTGTATAATAATTAAGTCTCTTAATAATATTGCCATCACATTTACTTTTGCCCAAATTTAGACAATCTGCACTTTCTGTTACAACTGATCAAAATCACAGACACATGAGGCAAAATTATTGCAGATAAAATTATCTCATGTAGACAAAAATTATTAGCAATAAACTTCTATAGAATAATACATTTTCAGAACTTCCTTCTATGACAAAGCGTAATATATATTAGAAAGACAGACAGACAGATAGACAGACAGATAGACAAATACATGCATACATACATACATACATACATACATACATACCTATATAGACAGATATAAAAGTTTTTCTCAGCTCCATATGGTAAATCCAGGGAAAAGGAAAAGAATGAATTGAACTCAACATACTGGTGTCATTCATGCTTTCAGTATTTATCAAATACCAATGTTTTTACTATCATTGATGCATATTATAGCACATGCAAGGATAAGAACTTATTCCTCTATTACATGTATCATTCATTGGAAAAAAAACCATAAGAGATAATTTTTAGTTCTTCTCATTTTTTATTAATTAAAAAGATACACTTTTGATATATAATGTAGGTCGAATATATCTGTTAATGCAGCAGAAGAATGTTAAAAAGGAACAGTAAACTAATTTCTGGCAAAACAACTGTGTTTAACTATAGCACTTAAGTATTAAGTAAAATTTGCCTGGCAAGTTGGACTTGATAATAGTTTGCACACAGGTACCTTGAGCTTAAGTAGATGAAAACTTGTGATGCCTGAGTGGCAATGATTCAAAATATAATTCACATGAGGAAGTTAAACACACACTCACAATAAACTTACATGTAGCGTCCATTACTATTTCCTTCATTTTCTCTGCCAGAGTCACAAAATAACTTCAAACTTCATACCAGAAATGAAATCAAACGTCCACCTCAAATACATAAAAAGGACATCTCTATGGATTTAAACCAAGACCTGATTATTCAGGAGCAGCTTATTTGGCTCATGGCTAAGTCAAAGTTTGCTGCTTCTGTGCATGTTTGACTATAGGGAACTCGCCCTCATTTTCATCCCTGAGACTGTTCTGAAGAATATGAAAAACACACAACGTCATTTTTACTCATGTGGTTTTGAATGGGCTCTTATTTGACTCATCTTCTTTAGAAGTGGGAAAAAAAAATAAGAAAACTTTTGCATGTGCAGGGATTTGGGGATTTATTCTCTTTCTTCTCTTTTCCATTTCTTTTTCCCCTTGACAGAATTTCTGGTCTTTAGGCATTTGTAAGGTCTCTGCTTGACTATTTCAAACCAATCTCTGATATGTGGGTGGGGAGATGGTATATACATATTTCATGTATATATGAAATGGATTCATGTATATATGAAATGGAGGAAATGGATTCCTCTCCATAGGACAAGTTAGAACTTTGGGGACCTGAGGTCACCACCTTGGATAGAATACTTTAGCTAAAAGTGTCTCAACACAACTTAGGCTGACACAGAAAAGCAACATTTAAGAGGACCAGACCTTTTTGATGCCAGTCATTGAGGTGCACAACGCTATTTTAGTATAATGTCTTTCATACAGTCTTAAAAGTACACATTTTGGGGGACTTACTGTACCTCAACCTCCTTCAGCTAGTTTCTATGTAAGTTTTCTTTTGGGTACCAAATCAACCATATAATTGAGACATTTAAGGACAAACAAAACGAGAGATGTGCTCTCTCACCCAAGATCCAGATTATGTTAGAAATCCCATTCTCCTCAAAGGGAAAAAAGTGAGATCAACCTCACAACATGGAACTTTGTAGAGTCAATTGGGAGTAACTGCAAAATTTTTTCTACAAAAGATGAAATGGATGCATCTAATAAAAATATTTAGGGGCTTATTGCTGAGAAAAGTAGATAAATGAGAGAATTTCTGCTCTCAAGGAACTTTGTATTAGTGAAGGATGGGGGAGTACCTTCATGTGACCTAGAAAAGGTATATGGAAATTTTGAAAATATTTTTGACTTAGAACTGAATTTATTAAAAAAAAAAACAACTTGAAATTTATTCATCAATTAATAACAAGAAAATACAATAAAAGGGAGAATGCCATGTTTTTCATTGCTAAAGTTTTCTATATTAGTAGATTCAGTGTCTTATTTTCAGCATTAAAATACCTGAGTGACAGTTTGAATCAGAGTCAACTTATTTTAACAAATACTATAAATTGATACCTGCCTTACATTTCTATTGTTTTGGAAATCTATAGTTGAACTGATTTCCGTACACTAAAACTTTTAAAATGTCATTTGAGAACAGAGGAATTTTATTTCCTCATAATCTTATGCAGCCGAAGAAAAATTTCCTTGAGATATTTTTGGAGGGAATTTCTTTTGGCTATGTCTTTGCAACATCTAAATAAACAGTGAAAAGTTTAAAAGTTCAGTCAGTTCCCTGTTATTGGCTTCCTAGACACCAAAGAGAGTTTAATTCAAAATAATATGGAAACTTATGTAAATATTCTGTCAATTCTATCCAATTAGCCAAAACTTTTGTGCACATGCTGAAGTCTCTACTACTCAAGAGTGTAGCAAATTCATACTCTTTCAGAGATTGTGTATAAGTTGTATGTTCTGTACTATTTATAATTCATATAGAATCAAGTATCATTTCCAAAGTCTTTGAAAGTCTTTAGAGTTTTCTTCATAAAAATTCAGAATAAATGGATTTTTTTTCCTTCACTAGTCTTCCACAGAAGTCTATTTTGGTTCTTTTCTCTATACAAAACACTAAATATTTAGGAGCTACTTCTGAGAAGTGTAGATAAATAAGAGACAACATTTGTCTCAAGGAATTTTTCATAAGTAAAGCTTAGAGTGTGGAGAGATTGGTTTCATGTAGCCTAATAACAATACATGTACAAAGAAATTAATTCAAACAGAGTTAAAAATAAACATTTTAAGAAAAGCGCATGGAGAATGAGGAAAACTGTTTAAAGAAGAAGAGCAGTGGAGTTCAGACTTAAGGAATGAATGAGATTTAATGCTGGGGGAAGGGCATTCAGACTCCAGGAACACGATGAGAGAAACATTAACTTATATAAACAGGAGAATAAGTTTGAATGTTAGTGCACATTGTGTGAAGTGATATACTGAATATTTCAAATTCTTGAAAGGGATAATGCTAAATAATTGTGCCTGAAATTATTTACCATACATTCTAAAGCAAGGCATTTTAAAACTTTAATTTTCAACAAAAATTCTAAGTTTAAATAAATCTAGTGATATATGATTAGTCAATTTAATTTCACACTCACATACAGTATTTTGCTATAAATCACTCTTTGAGAAGTCAAACTTATTTGACTTAACATTAAGATGGAGAGTTATAAAAGTGCCACAGCTACAGAAAAGCACATGTGGTCAACTTAGTTATTCATTATCTAAAGAGGAGAAAAATATTTGTCCACCAAATGCAGTTATAAAAATTATTCTTTTTGAAAGTAGAGATGAGGAAAAAAAAATTGATAGCCAATGATTTTAGGGAGGTGTCACTAAGGGTTTCCAGTAATTCCCTCCCATGCATCTTTCTGGTTCTCTGTGGTTCAATGAGACTATGCATCAGTAATGCAAAAGCATAGTACATCCTGGATTTAGTCTTATTTTTTGGTTTCCATGATGAGATCTCAGACAACTATTTTCAAGCCTGAGTCATTAACCTAATTGTGGAGTCTTTGTTCATTCTGAGCATGTAGTGAGTCATAAATGGAGATGAAACTGAATCCTCTCAAAAAGCACATCAAAGTTTTTCTTTCATCTGGTGAGTACTGCTTTTGTGAGGGCAAGTTTTTAACCAAAGGATCATACTACGTATATGCTCTGCCAAACATTTTTGAGTTAAGTAGCATCTAAACACATGGAATTCAATACTATATTAATACTGAAATTCTTCAGTTTGTCATAATTGTTCATAGGTATCAAGTTGGCATTTTTTTTAAATCTACAAAAATAAATCAGGGATCAAGTGACAGAGTTCTCAAATACACAGTAGAAATATCATACCCTCCTGAGAGGGTATCAGCTGTCTATTTGATTTGGAGATCCAGTTATATAACACTGGAAGACAGTGCTAAACCAGGGATGTAGGGTTGAAAATACCCTCTAAAGAGTATTAGAAGTCCATATGTGCTGGTTCTCATTTTAGTATTTTTATTGTGTTTTTGTATATATAGTTTCTTAGTATTGACTTAATTGGGAGCATGGAAGTTTAATGTAACAAATAAAATTGGCTTTTGGAGATCCCTTTACTTCAAAGATATATGACAACCTGCCATAAGGTTTTTCCCAACTATCCTGTTCTACAGGTTCCAAATGTCAATCATCTATGTTGCTTCCCTTCTCATTCAGTGTTTCCTTCACATTCTATATGTGTGTGTGTGTCTGTGTACTGTCTATACACTGCTATATTCTTACACAAATAAGCTAAAATAACTTCACATTTTCTTGTCTCAGATATTGACTAAAGACAATAACTTCAGGTTATTTTGTTTCTTTATAACTTAGTAGTGCAAACTCATTTCCCAGTAACATATTATTCAAATATATTTTGACAATTTCTCCCAAAAAATTGCACAACAACTATGTACCATCTTGGAAATATGTAAGTTTTCATCTAAAACTTTTAATATCTTTTTATAAATTTAAGAAGTTTCAATTATGCCATTTCTAGTATATTCCAGACACCATAGTTTAAGTATTAATTTAAATTTAGAATACAATATTTCATATAAAAAGTAATTTAAAAGAATCACATTGGGAAATACAGAATGAAGAACTCTAAAAAACCTCCTTCATGGAAGCATTGAGAACACAGATAAAAATTATCAAAATCGAGACCAGCAAGATGGAGACACCATGAAGACACTGGGCCCAGTTCCCCCATATAGTCACAGACATTTGCTGTCAATCAAAGTCAACAACAGCCAAAAGATAAATGGACAACCACCGCATACATCAGGAGCAATGGCCTGACAGTAGGAAAAACTGTAGTTTAACAGAGTTTAGAGAGACACTAGGACAGTACAATTCACAAGATGGAGTGGTAGCTACTATATGGAATGCCCCTGCTGTTAACTCAATGGCATACAGGTATATCAGGGATTGAAGAAGAGGGTACAGAGTTGGCATGTATGGCAGAGAGTGTGCTGTTGGAGAACAAATGTATTAAGGATACAGACTGATTACTGAGGCTCCTAATCAACAGTTGGAGCCAAAATTAGCAAAAAGAACCACATCTCATTACCTTTGTCTCTTCATAGCTATTATTTACAGCCTGAGGCTACAATATACCAAACATCTACTTTACTTCAACTCGGAGATAATAACAAATCAGCTGAAAGTTCTTACTAACCAGAGCTTAAGCACCTGGACTTTACTAACAATAGTAAGTACCCCAGGATGAGGCTCCAGTTTCAAAAAGCAAAGAGAACAATTCCCAACTTGTGACCTGTGTCTACTGTAGTCCATTCCTATTTTGATGGCTATTGCTAAACTACAACTCATAGACAGAAATTGACAAGAGACTATACAAGACATTTTGATCAAGGCGTTGGCCTAGAGGAGAGGATCGTAGTGAATTCCCACTTCACAATCCAGGTACCTACAGCACTAAAGGAAGGAACCTTATGCTTACTGGAGGCAACTGTTAAGTACACTACCACTACAATTCCTTCCTACCTTTTACTCAGTGCCAGTGTGACACAGACATCTGAACAGGTACAAAGGGTTTAATCTATGGTGGAACAGATGCCTAAAGATACTGAATTTAAAACCTTGAATTGTATCCACTTTTTTAAAAAAGAGTTAAGTAGAGTAACCAATCCTTGTCACCAATTGTGGGGTAAATCAACCTGTTTAATACACCAAATGTAGTACATAGGCATCATGGCTAACCAATCCGTGTACTTTCTTTATGGGGTCTAGCATTTACACAGATACACCAGGTAAGCCAGAGCAGGTCAGGGTTAGGACAGGGCAGGGTGTGCTGGGAGGCAAGAGAGGCTTCCTAGCCCCCTACGAATCTTCATACTTTCTCCTCTCTCTCTCTGTCTCTCTGTCTCTGTCTCTGTCTCTCTCTGTCTGTCTGTCTCTCTCTGAGGTTCTCTCTCTGTGTACTCTCTCATCTTGTGCTCTATCTTGTGCTCTCTCTGTTCAACTGCTCCGTATTTTTATCCTTTCTAACAGGCCAGGTGAGCCCACTCACACATGTGCACACCCACTGGGTCAGGCATGTACATACAATCATGGGGAGGGCACAATACCATAAAGGCTGGTTATAAAGATCCCTGGAGAAAAATGCCTAAATCACCCTACAAGGAGAAAGTTAATTTATTAACTTTTTAATAGGAGGAAATTCCCTATTAAAACACATAAAATCTAAAAATGAAAAGAGAGAGAGAGAACTTAACTGTAGAGTAAGTGAGCTTAGTCAGGCTTTTTCTTTTACTAGCCTGTATATCCAACACCTGGGATTATGTGTTTTCCCCATGACTGTATGGCTCAGTGGGTGTGAACATGTATAAGGGTGCACACTTGGGCCTAGGAGAGAGGGGTTAGGAGCATGTGACAAGCAAAGGAGAGCATGAGAGGATGAGAGAGCAGGAGACTATGAGAGAAATACGGGGGGAGTGTAGGGGGAGGGAGAAAGGAGGAGGGTGTCCAGAGAAAGAATAAAGAATGTGAAGCCTCCTGGGGGAGTGGAGAGCTCATCTACTTCCTGGCCTCTGTCCTGCCCTGCCTTGTCTGGTTTGTCTGTGTAACTACAAAAAAACAATACAGAATCTATGCAGACTGGTAAGCCTAATCCCTGCTTTCTCTGTAACAACACAAAGGCCAAAGAGAAAAAACCCTGAGAGAAGTCTCTATTTAGCAGAATTATGGAAATAGGCCTCAGGAAGAGTATAAAGTAACAATTATAACCATAGTTGCCAAATTAGGAAAAGCAATGAAATATGTAAAATAGAAAGAATAAAGATTGAGAAAACATGAGACTCTTAAAACTAGAACTAATGGAATTAAAAAATACAATGCTCAACAACAGACAAATACAAGAAATGAAAAGATAATACAAATAAAACAAAAGGGGAGCAATTAAAAAATAATTTAAGAACTCTTTAGGAAAATCCAAACGGAGGCATTGAAATGTATTTAGAGAAATAATTGTTGAAAAATAACTTAATCTGGGAAACAAACTAAATGTTCTGATTCAAGAGGCCCAAGGAGCTCCAAACAAAATAATACCAGGTAAGGATATACTCTAAAATATACTAGAATCAAATTTAAAGTTAATGACAAAGTCAGAATGTTAAAAGCATCAAAAGGAAGAAGAGTAACCTATGAGGCTGTAACTATTGTACTGCCTCTGGACTTTTCAGTGAAAACCTCAATAGCAATGAGGAAATGGTAGGGGATATTTAAGAACTCAAAAATAATAATAATAATAAAAAGACTTCCAGCCTAAAATGCAGATTTCTACAATTAGTCCATTTACCATAACTAAATAATGAAGAAATAGAAACGTTAATAAACTAATCACACTCAGAGAATTGAAACAGTAATTTAAAACCTTCCCCAGAAGAAAAGCTCAAAACCAGAGAGTTATAGAAAAAAAACTATCAAAAATTTCAAAAGCTAATGACTTTCTTGCTAAAAATAATTCTAAATAAAACCAATACATGCTTCCTAATAATTTATGATGCCAACATTCACCTACTAATAAAACAACATAAAGATAGCACAAGAAAACTACAAACCAATATATATCCCTGATGACTACAGATGATAAAAATCTTTTTAAAAATACAAAAAATACTAGCAGATAGGATTCAGTAATGCTACACAAGTATTATGTATCATACTCAAGTGAATATTTATACCAAGGATTCAAGGATGGTTTAATATATAAAAAGCAATTAATATAGTACATTACATCAACAAAAGAATAAATAAAAATCATGATAATATCAGTGGATCCAGAGAAATGATTTGATAAGACTCATCAGTCATCTGTGATAAAAACTAAACATAATGGGAATAGACAGAACCTATCTCATATAATAAAGTCCATAAAACACAAACCTATGGCCAATATAATAATTCATGTGAACAATTCAATATAAAATTCAATATAAAAAATTCAATATAAAAATTCATGTGAAAGTTTTCCACTTAGATCAGGAACAAATCAAGGATGTCCAGTGCTACTATCTCAGATTAATTTGGTATTATAGGTTTTAGTTGGAGCAATTAGACAGCAATAAGAAAGAAAAAGGAATCCAGACTGGAAAAGAAGTGATACTTTCATTTTTTGTAGATGACAAGATATTACAAATAGAAAACCTGAAAACTACCAAAAAGCTATTAGAAATAATAAATGAAAATAGCATACCAACCTACAAATTTCAGTTGCAAATCTGGAAACAATGAACAAGAAGAAAAAGAAATTAAGAAAACAATTTTATTTTCAATTGCATCAAAAACAATCATAGCTAAAAATTAAACTAACCAAGGAAGTGAACGAATATACAGTGTAAACTATAAAATAAATTAAAGGATGCAAATGATGGCATAGGCAAGATATTTCATGCTCATGAATTAAGAAAATCAATATAGTCAAAATGATTATACTACCAAAAGTCTTATATCAATTTAATCCAATCCCCATCCAAATATCAACACTATTCTTCAAGAAATTCAACAGATAAATATTAAAATTTATATGGAACATGAAAGGCCTCAAATAGTAAGAACAATTCAGAGAACAAGCGAAAGAGGCATCATCCTACCTGACTTTAAACTATGACTTAAAGCGGGAGTAATTAAAGTCTACAGAAAAATTAAAGTCCTATGATTATATCAATACACAGAGAACACACTTGATAAAATTCAAGATGAGTATCTGATTAAAACCTTCAAAATGTAGAAGTGGAATGAACATATCATTCCAACCCTATATGTCAAATTCACATTAATCCACATCATACTCAAAGGAAAAAAAAAAAGCACAAGTGTTTCCTCTTATATCAGGTATAAGACAAAGAAGTGTGCTTTCACAACTACTGATCAACAAAGTAGTAGAAGTTCAGCTAGAGGAATGAGGCAAGAGAAAGATATGAAAATAACCCAGTTTGGAAAAAAGAAAGAATTAAAACTAGCACTTTTGCGCATAATACAGTTCTATAGATAGAAAATCTGAAGGACCTAAAAATCTATTAGAAGCAAAAGGACAGTAAAGTGGCAATTTACAAACCAATCTATAAAATTTAGTTGCATTCCTATATGCAAACAATAAACTAGAATAGAAAGGAATCAAGAAAATAATTCATCTTATTATCGCATCAAAAAATATTAAATATATAGGAGTGATTTTAACACAGATGATGAAAGATCTGCATGGAAAATATATGACATTATCAGAAGAACTAGAAGGATAGAAGAAATTATAAGACACTCCCTATTCACAGACTGGAAGAATTAACATTGTAAAAATGGTCCTCTTACCTAAGATAATACTCAGAATCAATAAAATCCCTGCCAAATTTCAATGGCATTCTTTAAGAAACAGAATAAACATCACTGATATTTATACAAAACCACAAAACAACCCAAATACTCAAAGCAATCCTGACACAAAAGAATATGAATAGAGGTATCACATCTTAACTTTAAAGTTTATGTATTTGTACAAACACACACACACACACACAACTACAATAGTCAAGAGATGGAAATGTGAGAGCCCAAAGAGGATACATGGGTTAAAAAGATGTGCTACAGATACAAAGTGGAATAAAAAATAAATTGTGCTATTTGTGACATTACTCAACCTGGAGAGGACTATGCTATGTGAAATAAATGCAGAAAAACATAAACACATATGAACCAACTCATTTGTGGATTATAAAGAAGATGCAACTAAATAAACAAAACCAAAAAGATCAGGAAGAGAAAAATAAAAATGGATGATTTCTTTCACGGAACACAGAGAAACAAAATGAATGAACTGACAAGCTAAGCCAAAATAAACCCTATATATTTTTTTTATTTATGTGTAAATTTCACATCTTTGCAATCCCAGGGATTTGCCGCGCCCCCCCCCCCTTCCCTTCTGTTCATTGTTGTGTGCTTCAGTTTGGTGCTCAGCCTGTTTTGTCTTTTCCTCGTGGCTTTTATTTATTTATTTATTTATTTGTTTGTTTGTTTGTTTGTTTGTTTATTTGTTTGTTTGTTTATTTTTCTTCAATATGTCCCATATATTAGTGAGACCATTTGACTTCTGTCTTTCTCTTTTTGACTTGTTTCTGCTAGTATGATTTCTTCTAAGTACAACAATGTTGTCAAGAAGTCGTCTAATTTGTCATTCTTAACCCTATATATTTACCTACAGATTTGAAGTTACTAAAGGAGGGAGAATGCAGGTAGGAACAGAGGGGAGGAAGACTAATGGCCTATTGATAAAAGACAGTGGAATAAGTATGGCTGAGTGCGGTATGGTGACATATATCTAAGGAGATATGAACCTATTCCTCTAAATCATATTCAGTGTTATAAACCAAAGTTACATCAATAAGAAAAAAAAAGTGAAAACTTTGAAATCTGATGACAGAATGGAGGTGAAGCAAGAGTAAGGAGACATGTAGAGGTTGATTAGTTGGTATTGGATGATGACTAGACATTTGGTAGTGATGTATACAGTTGCTGAGGTGAGAAACTATATCTGGAAACTAAAAAGGATTGTAAACCAATAAAAGGATTGCTACCTCAATAAAAAGAAAAGAAATACTTGTCCCAGCAGCATTTAGAAAATACTTCATGAATTTGCATTTACCTAAATACAATATTATTTCCAGTTTTCAAACTGATACCTAGGATTAATGGTAAGTTTTCTCTTTCATGTATTAATAAGTCCCTATTAACTACTGCAATTTTCAATGTATTTTTACACAAAATTTAAATGCAAATTTCAGCAATATTTTTAATTATCTTGGCTACTCTGATTAGATTATTTATTTGCTTAGGAGTTAGTGTATTCCATTTTTATTATATTTTAATTTTTTCAACTTGTGTAACATTGCCTTACACTGTTTGTTCTTAAGAAACACACCAACCAACAAACAGCTATTGTCCATTAAACACTGCTCTCCTTGTCCACTGTTTTTCTCACCCTTCCTTCTCTACTTCTGGTAACCTCAGGGTTAGTTTTTTAGCTTGACATTATTTGACCATTTGTTTAGTTTTACCAGTTTTCAAAAATATAAGCGGTATCATCTAGTATTTGCTTTTCCTTCTGACAACTTCACTTAGCCCAGTCCCCACCTCCAGTTTCAACCATGTGGCTACAAATGGTAAGAGTTCATCTTTTTAGTTGCCATTTAGTATTGCAGTATATCTGCATTTGTATATGTGGGTACATGTATCTCACATCTTCCTAATCCTTTCATCTACATCTGGAAACTTAGGTTGTTCACATAACTTGACCTTTGTAAATAATGCTATATTAAACAGGGGAGTACGTTTTTCTTGTCAGATTGTATCCTTGAGGTGAATAACCAAGAGTAATTTAACTGCTCGGTCATATGTCAGACACTTTTAGTCTTTTGAGAAATCTCCATATTGTTTTCCATAGAGGCTAGCCCAGTCTACATTTCCACCAACTTAGTCTTACTGATTTACTACTTTCACATGAAATTTAGAATCATTTGATTTTCCATGGTTAATGTGATTTTAGGGAGTAATATTCAGAGTTGTCATATTTGCTTCAGTATACATACTTATTTTCTTACTATTACATTTAAACAGTTACTAAATGGAAGTTTTGTCTGATTATCATTTTGGTGCATTCCATTTATTTTGTTTTGTGGTGCTTCTGTTATTTGTCACTTTGAACAACCTCCCTGATATGTTAGACTAAAAATATTTGTGGTAATACTTTTAATTGCAAGCAAATTTTAAAGTTTACACTTTGATCTTCAATATCTGATTTTATTGAATTGTGTTAATATTCAATGTATTTTCAGTTCTTTCAGGGTTTATTTGTAGTCTAATTAAGCAGACAATTTATACAAATCCAATAATTACTATTTTTGTAGGATATGGAGTCAGATATCAAGGTGTCAGCATTAATTTTATTTTATTTCCCTGCAGGGTTACTTATCTCTCACTACTTCATAGACTTTTCCAAATCTGTCATAATGCCATGAATTAGAAATTAGAAAATTTGGCTCTAATTATAAAAACACTGATATGTTTTCAGGAAGATTTTGAAATTTTAGATAAAAATCACAATAAATATAAAACAAGGAAAAGGTGATTTATTTAAAATTGTTTACAGATAGTAAACGTAAAAATGACTGTTCGCATATATAGTGTGTTGACATTTTCTGGCATGTGTACCTACCAAACAATATTTAGGACAAGGAAAACTTAAATTTAAAAGTAATTAATCATTTTTAAAAGATTTAATTTGTTTAGTTTACTTCATCTTATTTAATTTGTTTAGTTTATTTCATCTATCTAGACTTCTATCTGACTCTGAACTTTTGAAAAAGCATTTATCCATCCATAGTGGTATTAGACAACCAGAAAGTATTTCTCGCATTATATATTGTAAAAGTATAAGGAACTTAAAATAGACAACTACTTTCCCAGCAATTTCTTGTACACTGGTTTTTCACTAGCTTTTCTAACCTTCTAGGCTGCAGCAAAGAGCTAATACAGAAACCATGTCTGCAAATTCTAAACTAAATGAGTTTGATGGTGTCAGCTTAACTGGAGCCAAAATAAGCCTGCTGTATATGTTTATAGTCTCTTTTTTATACATGTCTGGAGCAGGGAAGCTATTGAAATGGAATTACTTCTCACCCTTGAAGAGGGTAAGTCCTTCAATGTTATGACAAAGGTCACTGACAGGTCATCATGGAGAAGACAGTTTTAGTGTATCAGACTAGTTTCTAAAACCAGCCAAGCCTTCACTTTTACAAAAAACAAAGAAGCAAAAAATGTTTTCTAAGAAAAGAAACACACATATGTACTTATTTAAGCAATTTACATGCTTAAAATACTTACTTTTGATGTGTGTGCATAGAAAATTACAAGAAGCAACTTTTACTTTATATTGTATAGCATATATACATAAGCTAAAAGAAAAATTCATTTATATATCAATATCAAAAAATTAATCTTTGTCCATGTTAATTTGTCCGTTAATAGTGAACTTTACTGACAGGTGCTAGAAGCTGGTGAATCAAATGTAAGAAATGCAATGCCCAATTCAAAAAAACAGAACAATATATATATATGTGTGTGTGTGTGTGTGTGTGTGTGTGTGTGTGTATGCGAACTGGTTATTATTTTAGTTTTACATGCATTTCTTATTTTGTCTCAATATTTCAGGATTAAGTAGAATAATTTTCCAAATTTTCATTTCATTTCTTTGTACTATTTTATATAAAAAATTACTCAAATGGCATTCTACCCCAATTTCTAGAAAGTTTATTTTAAGGCTCAAGATGCTGGTATGTGTAAATAATATGTACATTATCTCAGGGTCCACCTTCAGTATTGATCACTTATCTATGTGATGTTTTGTTTCTGTTGCTATACTGACCTCTGCAGGTTCCTCAAGATGGGAACAAACTTTATGTACTACACTGCTGGTCACTATAGAATAAAATGAAAGACTTTATAGTTGCAAAAGAATTGCATACTTTATAGTTATTGATGAGAGAAAATTTGTATTTATTCTTTCTTTGATAAAGGATTTTGTATATATTTTTCTTAAAGAATAATTTCAAAAAAGAGCACTGGTCACTTTTTTAACAAATAACTTTCTTGACCAACACATCAGTTTAAATTGAAATAATTTCCTATATAAAATGGACAATTTTTAAAATCACTACCTTTTGTATAGGATGATGAGTTAGTATGCACAACAATTTAGTTGAAAAAGTTTCCTTTGCAAAAAAACTATATATTGATGCTGATTTTATCCTGTATGTATGCAGTTAGCTTATTTTTCTATCTCATTCTACCTAAAAATCACTTTCAGTTGTTAAGTTAGGGTAGCATTTACAGCACTTCTGAAGCTCAAGTAATATTGTCTCAGAATTTTAATATCAATATTACAAATAGTGAAAAGGTTTTCTAAAGTATCCATGGTGAATTCAATTTATAGGTACAATTGTACATTAACTACAAAGTATTATTCTGTTGTAACTTACATCTTTTTACCCCTCCAGAGTTTATTTCTAACATTTACACTGTACAACTATAACTTTCCTGTTAGTCACTCACACTTCTTTATAAATATAATAAATGTAATATGTAAATATATATTACATTAATATATAAAAGAGGTGTCAGTGACTAACAGGGAAATTATATATATATATATATGTATATATGTTTACCTCATGGTTTAATGTAGTTAATTTGCAGAGCAGTACCCCAAACTTCATTTAGGTTAAAAACAATAGCCTGCTGATTTGCCTCACTTGATGCTTACATGTGATTTAAAAAATTACAAAATAGTGAATACTTAAAAATTTGATCCAGGAAATTTACCTGGTTGCATTTTATCTGTTTTATCTGATTTGCATTACTTGTACTTTCCAATTTTATTATTTCATTCATTTCCTTTAGCTACCTTAACTATTTACTTAAATAGACACAGAGATAATCAAGCAGTTTTCTACTCTCAAGTAGAAAAAAAATGAATAAAATGAACTTGCACTAATGTACCTTGAAAACTGTATTGTACTACATTTTACTACCTTTCTTCTATTTACAAAACTACAGATGATACTGATTCTGTTGTAGTTCATCTTATCCTTGCCATTGACAGCTGAATACTTTGTCCTAGAATTTAGATTGACCAAGATTTCTATTATAAGCCATTATCATTTGAAACATTCATTGATTATAATAGTATTTTGATGAGATCATTCAAAAACACATTTTTATATAAAATAGTAAAATTGTGTCCTTAGTATCTTAGTACCTTCCTTAAAATTATTGGAAGAATAATTGGGAGAATTTTAATAATGACTAGGTACTGGAGAACTTTAAGGGACTAGTTTTTAATGTTTAATGTTTGTTCCTGATTTTTTTTTATAAGTTCTTGTCTTTCAGAGACACACATTGAACTGTCTCCTCATGAGCTTATACAATGTTTGGAACTTATTTCAAAATACGCTAGTGTAGTGTTGAGGCAAAAAAAGAATTAGTTGGTAAAAATATAGGTGAAACAATACTGTCTTCAATAATCCAAGCAGTTAAAAGTCAGAAGATCATATTCTATTCTACTTTTTATACACTTGATTTTTTCCAATAAAAATTGGTAACAATAGTAATTATGTCATAACACTTTCTACTCACAGTTATTAAACTGAACCATCAACTCTAAACTTAGTCATTGAGGTTCTTTTTATCCATGCTTTACTAATGCACAAAGTTATAAACTGTAGATATGTTCAGCTCCAGACTCACCAAATCACTCTATTTCTCCCTTCTTTCTTCTAACACACCATGTGAATTTCTCAAAACTATTCTGTTCTATGCCTATAAAACTTATGTATTATACTATATGGTATTCCATGTATCTATTCTTATTTTGCCACTTCAAAAGAGAGGAGATATCACATCTAGAAATTACATCTTTGAGTTAGCTAAAGTCACACAAAAAATAGCTTCAGTTTTGTACTTCATCCTCACTCTTTTTTATTCTGTACTTTAAAAACAGTTATACTTAAGTTAACATTGTAGCTTAGCAGTTACATATATCTCACTTAGTTTTTTAGGATTTTGCTGACTGTTCTAGTACTAAATCTTATTTCTGAAAACATTTTATAGTCCTACTTTTGTCTGCTGTCTCTGTCATCACTCTTAACCTTTATTTATTTATTTATTTATTTACTTACTTACTTACTTATTTATTTATTTATTTATTTATTTATTTATTTATTTATTTATTTATTTTTGAGACTAGGACTTGCTATTTTTGCCTGTGGAAATGCAGGTTCTCGTTGACCAGGGTACCACAGACTCAAGCAATCCCCAGCCTCAGCTTCCCAGCTAGCTGGGATGACAGGCGCGCACCACCACGCCCAGCTATTTTTTTGGAACTAGGTCTCACTACGGGCCCCAGGCAGGACTCGAACCACTATCCCTAGCCCTGGCCACTTCATAGGCTGAAGCTTACAAGCATGAGCCACCGTACCCGGCCTTTCTTACCTTTTTTTAAATTTATGTTACACTATTACAATGATTTTTTTTTAAGACTGCCTTAAATTATTTTTGTTGTATTTCAGGACAAGTATAAATAAACAACATCCCTAATCATAAAACTTTTTAGCCTAAGACAGCTAATGTCTCTAGTTGAGTTTTATATAACTACCAACCATGTTGTGTATAAATACATTGAAAAAAAAAAAAACAAATAAAAAGAATAGTTGGCAATGTTGTTAAATTTTGTTTTGTTTCTTTTTTATTTTTTCTTTTGGGGGGTAATGGATTTTTTAATAAAAGGATTAAGATAGTGAAGGAAGATTACTGAAACTATCCAATTAAGAATATGATTTAAAATAGATTTCCAAAATACTATTAAAAATACATGTATGTTACTTTTTGTTAAATGTAACTAGATGCACTCTATTTAAAGCCTAGTTATTATCACCATTGTTTCTTATGTAATTTTGTAGTACCCTTTATTTTTGCCTTCAAATAACTATTTTAACAGCTACAGAGCAAAACCCAATATAGCTTTTGTGGAGTTTTTTTTCTTTTTGGCAAATCATGAGGATACATTTGTACACATGCTAATTTACAAACATTTATGAAACTAGCTTTTTTTCTAAGTATAGTTTTCATTTTAATTTTTATTATAGTAAAATTAATAACCAACATATAAATAGTAATGTGAAATCTGAAGATATAATTCTTTTAAGTGATTTAATACAATTTCAAATCCTTTAAATACTTTGGATTATGAATAATTATAAATGTGGGCTACAAAATCTAGGCAACTTTATTAAAGTTCATAAATTTTTAGAATTGAATTCCTTATGAAAATATTTTAACATAGTAAATAATTATGGTAGCATTCAGTCTAAAATTCAGTCATTATTAGATCACATTTAGGGTATCAAATTGTCTAATACACTCTGTATTAATATCAACTAGAACAGACTGAAACTTAGTTGTTTAAAGAAAGAATGAAAACACCTCTGTAATTCTTCTGTTCATGAAATTTACCTTTATCCTAACTGTTTAAACCATTATTTTAAATGGAAGCAAAGGGGTAGTTTTATGACCAGAAAACTTCAAGGTACCTTAGGAACAATATAACTGAAGACTGATTCAAACATGTTTGTGAGCTGCCCCTTCTCTCCCTCATCACTACTGTTGTGGATTTCAGATCAACAATCAATAAAGAAATTAGAAACTCTAACATAAGGACATTTAGCAAGTTCAAATTTGTTTTTCAAAGGCTGCTTTTCAGCTTCCCCTATAACATTATGAGGGAGGGGCTTTGGGTGAGACAAAGGAAGTTTAAATGTTCTGTTTCACTCTAATTAGGAGTAGTAAAATTTTTGTTCCAATTTTAAGGATGGTATTTACAGTTTGATATTTTCTTAGAAATGCATATTTTTGTAATTATAGGAATTACAATCATGCCACCACTCTAAATAAAATTCAGAAGCAATATTTATGAGTATTATGGTAAACTCACTGAGTAGTATTTGTCTAACGCCCAGTGTTTCCTACCACCTTACACTTTGAGAAGTAAATAATTTTTATTTTATAATTGTACTTGTTCAGAATCCTTGGTAAGTTCAACTTTTAAAAATTCTATTTATTCTATTTACACTGAAACTAAATATTAGCCTAATTCCTAGACTAATGCTAGATAGCTAGCTAATGCTGAGCAAGACATCATTCAATGATGTTATCTATTTAATGACAGAACAGCAACGGAACTTTCTTTTTTCCTTTTATAAGAAGTAGTTGGATTTATTCTCAAAGTCTCCTACCAGTCTGACCACCACTGCTACCAAATATACAATGAGTCACCTGTTAAGTGACCAGGGTCTTGGGTATGTTATTTATTCTAAATACAATGTACTTCTTTGTCCAGTAAGAGATTAGAGTATCATCCAGCTAATTCAACCTCAATAGGAATTTTAACCTGCCAACACATGTAACCACTTAATTCCTTACTTTATTTTGACTGGGGTCAGACAGCTTTACTAAGTGATCAAATTTCTCTATGCTTTGGTCTAAAATGTGAAAAAAAGAAAAAAAAACATGGTGATATGGCACAATTCGAAGTATTTTACAATGATGATAATTACTATATAAACTGTAATTATGTAAGCAAAAGGTTTCTGTATTATTAAAATTTAGGACATCTTTATCTAGAGAAAAAAACATTTACTGTTATACTCATTAGACTGTATAAGTCATCACAATATGTCTAAGTTTTTTTTAGCTGATTTGAAGCAATTCAGCTGTGTCAAATGGAAAGGTCATAAAAGTGTTTCAATTTCTGGGAGACTATGTGATTGGTGAATTAAAAGAAAGTGTTATACTGACATCATGATATGTTTTAACATTTATAGTTTTCCTTTAATAGTTTCTTTTTCTGTCTGGTATGCTTTATGACAAAATGCAGAATGTAAGTGAAAATATCTGAATCATAAGCTATGTGTTCTACCCCCATCATTAACTAGTTGTCAAATTTGTGATAAGGCTATTAGCTTTTTTGAGCTCAATTTTTCTTTGTTTCATTTAAAACATTAATAATGTTCATACTCCTTTACTTCTCTTTTAATATAGCAATTTGACATCTTCAGCTTCTGAATAAAATGAAAGGACCATATTGAAGCAATAGCCTCCAGCTTTAGACAAGTTTTCAGATAGTTTCAGGACCTGGCATCTATATCACAGTGACAGATAAATCATAAACGTGATCATATCATTCCGATTTGTTAGTTAACTGAGCTAAATGATAGATTCAACTCAGTATAATGGTTTCCAACTTATGGAAATACATTTGGATAGCCCCAGAAACAATGATGAGATTCAGAAACATCTGAACAATTATCATAGATATAGCAATATATGTTATATCTTAATAAATACTGTTGTTTAATATAATAGGGAGAAAATGAGAAAAAAGTATTTTTGAAGTTAATAGCTTCAATTACCACAGTGGGACAATATATTCAGTAATAAATCTAGAAAGAAATAATATTACCCGTCCAAATTTGTGTTTGATGAAACTCATCCATCTTGTCTACCTCATTTTAAAGGGAAAAGTCCCCCACCAGCACAAGAATAACATCAAAAAGAAGCAGAGTCTAAGGACAGTGGATATACTAGCTTGGGCTAAAGCAAAATAGTGGAAAACAATTTGTCCTGTTTAGATGAGAATTGCAATGTATAGAGCTTGGACAAGTGCTTACATAGGACTTACTATGTGGCAGGCACTGTTCTAAGTAGCTTAGATATATTAACTCAATTAATCCTCACACTAAATAACAGGTTGGATTAATGGCCCCATGAGGCACAGAAGGGTTAAGTACAATGCTCCAAGATACATAATTTTTATTACTCACCTCAAAATGACAACACATCTATCTTTTCAGTTTTTCACTTTTTCCTGCCCAAATAGCTGCTTAATTATTATTTATAACACAAAATCAATTTTGTGATACATTATATTTCTCTATATATACATATATTCTTAGAATTTCACAGTAATTTTCTGTTGAGTCACAAGTTCTTGTTACATACCAATAATATAATGTGAAGTCATTTTAATGAACCTCAATCTCTAATTTCTAAAATGGACATCACAATTATAAGAATTTATAGAAAGAATCAAACTAGTATAGAACTTGCTGTAATTAGGTGTATAATAAGAGCATCACAATTTGCAATACATCCTATGGAGGAATAGCCGCCTACTATGATTTAACTAGGATTGGGCAAAAGTGCAGCCCTCAGCGCCATTTATGAATTAATCAGGTGCACAAGCACCTCTTAGGAGCCTTCACACAGAGTGAGGAAATCTCCTAAGGGACATCATATTAAAACAGCCCTACAAAACTCATTAGTAGAAACTACATCTTCCTATTTTTAATTTAAATATATAATAGAAACAACCTCTTTCAATCTATCACTGGACTTGTATTAGGGTCATTGTAATGCAGAAATTGCTAAAATTTTTTGTTTAGTTTCTGAATAAATACATATCTTATATCCTTGCAATTTCAGAATTAAAATAAATGTGGGATAAAGCATTTCTGATGTAGCTAATAATGTATCTTATACATATGTACCTTACAGACCTGCAAACAGAGGTACAAACACATGAATGTTTTATCCAAAGGCAACACAAAATGTACATGGTTAAAATTATCCCCTTGATTAATTTAGGCCCATGCCAATATCTGTCAGCTTTAAAACTGAACCAAAAATTATACAAAGTTGTAAAAATTCATTATTTTCTGTTAGCGTCTCTATTACAGAAATACTTTTTAATGCTTTCAGGCAGAGTGGCTAATAAAAAATTTCCAATGCTGACTTCAACTTGAAACAAGGATACACTTTAGGAGTTATTAGCACTCTGTAAAGTGTGTTAAGTATGACATTCATGATGTCTCCATTATTAAATAGATACTGATACCTGCTGATTTTCTTATAAAACTTAATCATGATAATGACCTTTCCTTAGGAATTGAGTTTCCACACTGAAAACACAGGTAGATCTATGATTTGAGACCAGACACAGATTGCAGCAGGCTACTGGGTTTTCATAAAGCGAGACTATGAAATGCAATTTTCACATTGGGCTTTGAACATTGGTGTCGTTTCATAACCATCGAATGTATATATTTTGGTTCACAGTGAATATAATTACTTACCTTTTTATTTATTATCTGATTCGTTGTCCTTATGTCCCACTGCATGATTCCACTGCAGTTATTTGCACACCAGAGAATCTTAAGGGAAGACCAACTGATAGTATATATCTTTAATAACACTTTGATCTATTTAAAAAGGTTTTCAGCCCAATTTTTATGACCACCTAGAGGGAAGTCATTTATATATATGATGCCATAATCTTTAATCTCATTCATAATCCAAGATTAAGACATATTCCAATATTATAATTAATTATTCAGTGGTTCAATTAGTATTGTTTTGTTTTTTTCTATCTTCAATTTTGATAAGCAAAAATAATCATGCCATTAAATATTTCACTGAACTTAAAATTTATGAAAAAGGTATTAATGGTCTACATATGTATATGTATATATATATATATAGGTATTGTAATTTTTTTGCAATATATTAAGCTATATGTTCATAAAGGTCCAAAGGTGGCAAATTAATTATAAAATAATCATATTTGCACAGATGAAGAGAAGGGAAAGCACAACAGGTTACATTCAAAAACATTTTCTCAGTATTATAACGTTTACTTCTCAAAGTCTGTATTAAAATCTTTTGTTATATAACTAATAATTCACTCTAATTCCAATCACTTACACAATTTGATTTTTAAATGATTAAAAATAGGACATAGACACTCATATAATTACTGCCACGATTTTTAACAGGTCATGAAAATTGAACCCAACTACATTTTACCATTACCAATGCTGTGCATGAAAGTTAAGCCCAAGTTAAATCTTGCTTGTTTGCTACACAAATGAACCCCATAATGTTTTGAAAAATCTGTTCCCTTAACTATAACATTTTGAGTTCTATTAGTGTGTATGTGCAGGTATTTCACATAGTGTGTAATGCTAGGCAAATATAAGCCATAATTTGAATGCTTATTCCTTCCTCTAGATGGTAGGATTATTCCTATCATTGGTGAAATTCACACTTAAATATACTTTTTAATGTGCTAATTAGATCTTAATTAGTTTGCATATGTGAAACTGATTTAATTGAGAAATAAAGGAGTTAGAAATTATTCTTTTCATATAGTTTTACATACTTCGTAAAGTAGGAGGGTGTGACATTTAACTATGGGAATATTGTGAGAAGACATCTCTCTGAAGTGAAGTGCTCTAAAATGAGAAATTGGGACTAGAGATGAAAGAGTAAAATATTTTCATCTTGAATGGTAACTATTTGCCAACTCTGAACTTTGATTATAATAAAAGTTAAGAATTTTCTTAGAATATAGGAGTCTTTATTTCAGGGCCTATTTTAGAGGCCCTGGAAACTGTAAGCCAAAGGTACATAGGCAAAGATTTAGCCTTTCTGCAATATTTCAATACATCAATTTGTTTTCAATTTTGAGACCCCTGTATGATTTCATTTGGAAAAATTAATGGTGGGTGAGTAGTAATGCTGCTTTAAAAATAAAAATCACATTTTATACATAATCTCTGGACTTCATTCACATTTTAAAAACACCATATATTGTTATAAAATAATAGAAAATATTTTATGTAAAATACTGCAAATCCTCACTTAGTCATTTGTTTACTTAAAAACTTACATGGTTTCTTTTAAGGGATCTGTACTGACTTCTTTATAAATATTAATTCACTTACTGCTCAGAACAAACTTATAAGATAGTCATCATATAATGACCTTATTTTTTACAAATGAGGAAAACTAAGGCACAGAGAAATAAAGCTATCTGTTCAATATCACAAGGTTAGTAACTGAATCAGGACTTGATTTTTTAACAATTGTACCTATACATCAAAACATATATTAAGTGATACAGGAGGTAACAGAAATATGAGCCAGATCCATCCGAACTCATTCACACCATCTGAATTCCCCATCTTGCTGATTCAGCAACCATAAAACAGATCTCATCACATACAGAAAGCCGCAAAAAATTAAATAAGAAAGTAAATATCAAGCAAAACCTGCAGAAAAAGTAGTTTAACCCCAAAACTAATGTTAAGGCTATTTTAATGCAAAAATAAAGCAGGGAGACCTCAAAAGTACTAAAATGAGTGAACAGCAACAAATACAACACACTGAAACACAGAGCCTCGAGAGACTATGAAATCACAAGGTGAGAATAACTCTCCAGAATACAAAAACATAAAGATGGAAGATTATATCTCCCTATCAGATATGGAGTTCAAAATGATTATAAAAGAGAGACTCAGAGTGATAGAAGAAAACTCAGACAGCAAGTGAAAGAAATTCAAAATAGCTTAGAATCAAAGAGATATAAATTCAAGAAAACCAGTTATTGAACTCAGGAACAAAAATCAATGAAAAGAGGATAGAATGTGAAGATTCAGAAAACAACAAAATCAGGAAGTTAAGAGTTCAATAGGGAAGATTAAGAAATCTAGAGAAAGCTACAGAAGTATAATAGAGCAGATAGAGGATTGAATAAGTGACCTTAGAGATGGTAATGCAGGTGAAAGAAGAGAAATGCCATGTGGAGGAGGAAAAAAGAGAGAGAGGCGACTGTGCAAGAACTGTTCAACATCATTAAGAAATCAAACTTAAGAAAAATGGGTATTCCATAAGAGGAACAAAGAAATGGAGGTAAATAGAGAACCTATTCAATGAAATAATAGAGGAAAAATTCCCACATTTGAGGACAGAATTGATTATACCATTCTATGAAGTTAGAAGAACAAATGGTTGTGTTAATGCAGTGATACTTATACCAAGACACATATTAGTGAAACTGGTAAGAGTTAAATAAAGAATACTAAAGATGAATAGAGGGGCAAACAGGTAACTTACAAACGTACTCCCATCATGTCTATATCATACTTATTTAGCTTCCTAAGAACACCCCCCAAACTTTTCTATAAAACTTTAGAAATTATAAACCTCCAAAGCAAAAAATTCTATCTTGAAGTATTTATTTTCCTTTTTTTTTCTATCTCCCTTCAAGACCAATTTGTTAATAGCCAAATTATGCTAAGAACGTATGTGTTTCCCAGTATCTAAATTTCCAACTTGTGTCATTTCATCATCCCATAGCACATTTTGAATCTATAGGATGTCAGAGTAAAAGGCCTCACTATTTCTTATTTCCCTCTAGTTATTATGAGATTTTTGTCTCACTGGGTAACTCTTGTCTTTTCTGTGTATGTCACCTCAAAAAAGCAAATATTATCTTAGCAATCATACTGATGGCAAATGTTAAGTGAATATAATCATAGTTTTCCTGTTACAGTTTCAATGCATTAGGGAATTTAAATATACATCTCATTTAGTTTCAGTTTGCAAGTCTGTCAAAATTTCTTTGATTTTTGATTTCAATTGACCATATACAAAACATTTTTTAAAAGTGCAAGTATAGTACGCTTAAAGCTATATTATGAAATTACTAATTTAGAGCTACTAAATATAAAATGTGCTTTGGGTATAATATTAATAAGGTTTTAAACATTTTCCCTTGGGATAAAGGGCTTTGTTTCATCAAGTACAGTAAATACACAAAAATTCTAGGCTTTAAAGGGATTTTTTTATGCTTGGAAATTTTACATTGATTAAAAAGCAATTTGTTCACTATCTTATGATAATTTAGGAAAATACAGATGCAAGTATAATTTAACATTTCAAACTTGCAATAAAATTTTATAAAATGTTGAATCATGAAAACAGTATTTCTTGTTTTATCTCTCATAACTTTTATTACCAATCATCACTTAAATATTGAAAAGTTTATTTTCATTTCTCTAAAGAGATGAACACTTCCCATCCATAACAGAAATACATTCAAATTTTATAACTTACTTTATTGAATATTCAGTAAAACAAAGGAGAGTTTAGACAAAATAAACCATCCTCCAATATAGAAAAAAGTTTACTTTTTATTTTTTCCTGTGCTCAGTGTTGCCCTTAATCAGTACTCAATTCTCTCCCTATCATGACCCCAACCTCTGCCCCCATCTTTTAATACATAAGATTAACTCTGTCTGTTTTTAACGTTGAAATAGCACCTTAATAATACTAGACAGATTTATTTAATAAAAACCACATTATTTTTCTAAATGGCATTCACCCTCTCAAAAGTCCAGAAATTTACCCTAGCATTGACCTTACTTTCTTTAGTAGAGTACATGCTTTCAATAAAATACTGATACTCAACAGGAAAAACCTGTATGTCTCACCTGAATATATAAGACACAGATAAATATACATACTACTCTATATGGACACATTATTTTATTAAGCACATATACTTTTAGGGCTTATTGGTTAGTATAAAAACACATTCCAAATACTCCTCACATTCAATCGCAGCTAGTTATGTTTCATTTTGATATTTGAAAATGTACTTGAAAGTTTGAATGCATTTGCGGCCTTATGTATTTTATCCAGTTAAGTTTTAATACACCTGACTTTTCTACAACCCACTCTCCAACTACAGGAGCTCTGGATATATAGATTCATGCTAATAGTCTAGAAAGATGTGATTTTTAGCCCTTTCAGTTCTGCTACAGAAAGGCACAGGTTGTATGCAACTTAAAAGATTATTTGGAAGTGATCTTTAATTCTTTACCTTTACTACCCATTAGCAAAAGAAATAAATCTAAAGGGGAAATGGATCTCCAAATTAAGATTTGTAACCAAAATGGGAATGTTCCAACAAAGAACATATATCTTTGTATTCCAGAGAAACATAGAAATGGGTGAATAGGCACTTATAAAATCTCCCTTATAAAATCATATGAAGTCACCGATGATTTTAACTGTATATATAAAATAGATTCCATAATACAATAGATTATATTACAGCTTCTCCTGGGCTTATGTTTTCTTCATGAACTTAATGTATTACATTGGATAGTAATATGACTTAAAATGATCTTGCATTTTTTTTGCCCAATTGCTGAATGCCTACCAAAATTAAAAAAACAGCACAAACTATTTCTCCTTTGAAACAATCACTGATTCACCATACACATCTAGGTATTCCTGTATGATTCTCTATGCTTCCTGAACACTTTCCCTACCTTTAATATGTAACTTTGGGGTCATGCACAACATTCACTATGTACATTTAAACATATTATGGGATACAAATATAAGATTGCATTTTCTTACCATGCCCACCACCAAAAAATGGAATCTAAATTTCATTCTTTGCCATACTTGCATAAACTTCCCTTGGCTTAAGATTCAAGTCAAATTCCCTTCTCTGAGTTCTTGTTACATGTCTAAGCATTTGTTATTTCTACTTTCTGTGCTTCATGAAATTTTCTATGATCCCATAGTTTCAGCCAAGAATGAAAAATTATAAAAGACAGGAAATGTCTAGCACAATACAGAATCTAGGTACATTGTCTATAGTTATGGTTTGGTACACTAAGTAGAGATTCAACCAAAAGTTCTTCAGTAAATACTAGTTCTCTGGGCATGATATAAATAACGTATTTTTTAACTTACTTCTGGTGTAGTTTTATCATTCTTGATTAGTTTAGTACATCAAGATCCAAACCCAGAGTAAAATCATTTTTCTAGTTCATATCTTCTCTAAAAGATCACAATATTCTAGTGGTGTTTATTTAACGGGTGCTTCCAATGCTAAGACTAAGGTATGCTCTGTTTCCAAATGTCAAGACTTTAATAAACTAACCAAAACTTTAAAACAGAGTAACAGAGAAATACAGGCTGTGGTTTATTTTGGAGGAATTGCTATTAGCTTGACTACAAGGCTAATCTTCAAACATGACTCTAGAGAAAAGGTCAGCAGCTGAACTCAAACAGGAATGGCTGTTAATAGATGAATGCAATGAGGAGGGTTTTCAGGGGTGGGTCAGCTCAGTGACTTTTGACCACCTCAAAAATACAAGCTGTGAAAACACAAGCATTCCTCAATTTTACTTGTCATTTGGCTTGTAAGCTCTGATACACTCTTTTCAAAACTTATTTTGGAGCCAACAGCGATTGGTAAGTGAAAGGATGCCTGGGGTTGATTGTCATCAGCAGCAGGGTCCCACATGGAGGAGAATTATCGCTCTTGTTCACAAGAGTATGTTTATAATACATCTGAAATTGCCTGGCAGAAGGTCTTTGAGGAGACTGCAGAGCAAGGGAGGAAAGAGAGAAGGACATAGTTTGAAAAAAATCACACTTTAGTGATTTAGAAAGTTATTTGGGGCGATAGAGAGAATTTTCCCTCTCTATTCAGTCTTTTCCATTCTCTATCAACTGTTTTATTTAGTATCTGTGTATAGAGTTTAAAACTTGCTTTCTAATTTTTTTGCCATCCAAGTAACTATATGCAAGTCTTGATAGTTTTTAGCAGCAGATTATATAATTTGCATTTAATTCTCATTTAGTTAACCAAGAACAACTTACTTCAGACACCTGGACTTCACTTGGTGGCCCTTAGCAAATCATCGCAGAGAATAGATTTGAGGAATGAGACAGCAGAGTGGGCTCAGCATGACTTGGGTTGCTATGAGCTTGGGAGAGAACACTTACACTCTCTTAGGTCAAGTGATAACACTGGAAAAGGACTGGAAGACATGGATGTGCCAAGCACTAAAATATAGGGGCCATAAAGAACATTTCGTACTTTTAAAACAGTCTCACCAACAAATATCACAAAAGATGGAATTTTGGTTCTCATGATGCACACATTTTAAAATGATTCTGTAGGAAAAGTCTATGCTGTATAGATTATATATATAACATTCACTTATATCAGAGATCTATTTCTATTTGAAGGGACCAAAGTCTAGATATAACTTCTAAGATATAATCTGTAATCCCACTGAATTCTACACCTAAACACAAAGGGAAATTTTGTCTCAACAATCCTTAGTAGGTATGTAAATGAATGCCACTAAAATATTCAGAAGTTAATACCAATACAGAGTGAGGTGTAATAATCTAAATGTTTCATTGCTTTCCCTTGTTACTAATTATTTGCATTAGATCTTTTCACCAATACTTTGCTACTTTGCCTTTCCTTAACAGACTGGACAACCAACTATAAGGGAACATGACAATTTCTCATCACAACTTTCAAAGACTGTCTTAATTTTATTGAGCTGTTTGCTTCCCTGGTTATGACTACTTAGAAAGTTTGGCTAAAATGCAAAATGTCCAAAGTTGTAATTTAGATGTACTAAACTACTCTTGTGACATGGAAATAAAAATCACTCTGAAAATGGAGAAAATATTTTTTAATTAATAGGAAGCTCAAAACTAGTACACCCCGAAGCTTTGTTCACTCAGGACTAATAGTCAGTGTCATTTTATTTTTCAGTGCATACTGAATATTTACTGGTAGCACAGTGGCATGTTCTTAAATAAAATTCTTAATGTAATATTTGGATCTATTTTGTTTATAATTTCTCAGTTCCTGAGAAAAATGTCTCCTTTGTTAAGGATAGAGTTCCAAGAGAATTTCTCCTTTGAAGTCCAGAGAACATGCCCCCCTTTAACACATGATATATTCAGTACCTTGATATTCTAAATCTTCAGTCTCCATTGGTCTATGTCCACCATTTTTATCTAGCAGCTGATTCTCTAAAAGTTTTGAGATCACAAACAAAAACTGAATTGTCTAGTCTTCAATGCAATGAAACCTGATGGTGTTCTTATTTTTCATGAAATAATTCTTTCCAATGTTAATCAGTAACTGTGTCTTTACCTGTTCCCTTAGGACTTACTGATTTAATAAGAAACAAATACAAAGAATACAAGAATGCTTGCTTAGAAGGAGCTGCCCCTCCTTTTAGGACACACAGGTTTGTGTCTAACAAAAGCTTGCTTTCTTTTGTCAGGACAAGTACTGTTCATAAGAGGCTCATCAAGCTCTTTTGAAAAGTTTTTTCCTGAGAGATTCACTCTTCTAACATTAATAAGTATAAACCCAGATATTAATATAGCTTATGCTTAAACCATAGTTGGAGCCACAATCATTAACCTTAGAAATAATTGAGAATAATTTTCCTGTTACTTATTTTACAGGGTTCTCAATACCCTTTTATAGGAATTGGTGTGCATAGAGAGAAAAGATTTCAAATAATATTTTCCCAATAAAACTCCAAAAATTACCCATCCCCTTATGGGAAAATGCCCAACCAAACTGATTATGCCCAAAACAGGGCAGCTGATGCCCAAAAACTTACCATTGGTCTAAGTTGTTTATGGTTCCAGTGGAGAACCATAAAGAAAGGGTTAGACTGGTCTGAGAGAGCTGTGACAAAAGATCCCAAATTCAAAATGCATCACATAATCCACTATGAAGTCATGAAAATGGCCACCACTATCTCTATCAAGGGCAGCCCTCCCTCATCTTTCACTATATGTCTCTTCTAAGTATCTCTATATGTCTTGCACTCCCATGTCTCCCCATCCTCTTTTTTTTCCATCTCCATTTACATACTCACCTTTCTCTTTCCAAAGTACCCCATTCAGGAAATCTGGTTCATCGCTTCATTATCTCTGAAATGTATTTCTTCAGCTATACATAGGTTTCTGTTCATAATGCCTTTCCATCTCTGCTCAAGGAACATCTTCCATCTGAAGAAATAATACCTTCTTTCTGCTTTAATTCATCCAAAATATTCTGACTTACTTTTCTTTAGAGTATTTGCCACATTTAATATGTATATGTGCATGCTTAATGTCTATTTTATCATCTAGGATGCCTGCTAATACCTAAGCTTCCTGAAGGATTTAGTCTATTTTGTTCACCATTGAACCCCCAGAACCTAGAAAAAGTTGTTCATATAATTGGTGATATGCATTTGTTAAGTGAATCAATGAATGACTTAGGACACTGGAATAAGTAACATTAAGAGGCAGAAAGAACACATCTGTTCAACATTTTGATTCCAGAACAGTATTAAATCATTCTTCTTTAATGATTTTAAAAGTAAGCATTAGAAGATGTAATTTAGGTCAAATTTTCATTACAGCATTACATATGTGGGCATTACTGAATAAAAGACAAATACATTTTCATATTTAGAATTTTCTCAACTTCAATCCTATAAGAGTTGGTAATAGGAGATGAAATATGTCAATACTTACTGTCTAAATACTCAAAATATACTTGGTATTTGGTACAGTAGAGGAAAAATGGCATAATTAGCCTCAGAATTGCAGTAAAAAGGAGCATCTGCATTTGCATTCTAAAACATACATCAAGTTCTGCCCTTCTTCACTGTGATCAACATGGCATCCCTACTAAAATTCTGAATAAAAATGGAGAGTGAGGGTGTAGGGAGTATAGAATACACCAATTTCATATACAGACAGAATAGCCCATATATAAACAGCCTCTACATTCTGTATGCAGATAGAATATATATAGAGAACATAACACTGCTGAGCAAACAAATTTCAGACTCCTTTGGGTTAATATGAAAGTTAAACAAAATGATATGCCTATAGTCAAGAACATGTTATCTTTAGTTCTGCTCCTCTCAGAGTCATACTTCCTCGTTCACACTATTGAGTGCTTAGTGGGTTCTAGTCAAGATCAATGGCTGGCAGACATCTGGCACTTTGTAGAAACATTAACAATTATGTAGGTTTCAATAAGCAAGATATTTTTTTAATAAAACTACTTTTTTTTTATTTTACACTATTACTGATCTACAAACTTGGAGGTCCTGGATTAAAGCAAAATCTCTAAAGTGTGTGTATAAGTCTTATTACAGCATAGATAGTCCATAAAGAAAATATTAGAACAGGCATGTATTTTGATCTTTGCCTAATAAAATAAGAAAAGATAATCTTCAATGATAACCAACCTATTGGACTACAAGTTAAAATTGTTTTTTTCCTAATAGTATTTCATTCAAAACAGATTAAACTGCATTTTCTAAGTAACAGATTATCACAAACTGAATGGTTTAAATCAATACACATTGATTATCACACAATGGCTATGTATCCTGAGTACTGGCATGGTTGGGCTCCAACCCAACTAGAAAAGAATCTACTTCTAAGCTCATGCAATGTTGCTAGAATAATTTATTTCTTTTTAGATAGACCACTATAGCTTTCAGATCCTAGAAGCCTTCTTGCCATATGAAGTTCTACATGAGCAGTTAATAGTATGGCTGCATGTATCCTCATAGCCAAAAAGAGAATCTCCTCAGACCTATTTCCAAAGTCAATGTCTTTTTTACCATGTAACAAATCAAAATCTTGTGAAATCCCAATATATTTGCTATTGTTAGGAGCAATTACAGGTTCCATCTGCACTCAGGGAAGGAGATTATAAAAGTGTATAGAATCCACAGGATTACACTAGGTGCATTTTCTACAGAAACCACTCTTTAAAAGTCTTTAGTTTTGAAATACCAGAAAAATTATAATATTTTTAAAAACCTAGTTGAAATATCTTTCTTCCTAGAAAATTTATTTTATATCAGCAAACTAGCACACCAGTCACTGTCTACAATGGATTTCTTCAACAGTTATACCCTAAATCAGACTGCAGTAGATTGCACTAATTAATGGATACTAAAAACTATGTGTATGAAGCTTTGTGTCTATCTAATATATACACAGTTTGAGAACATAAATTTCTCTTATAATAAATACTGCTGTAACTATTATTAGGGAGGGTAACATTGCTCATTCTTCCTTTCTGTGCTCATTAACACATACCCAGTTTGAAGTAGAAATTTTACATCTTGCAGAAACCAAAACAGCAACAGAGGAGCAATGAAATATAGTTGAATACAAAGTGGTAGTCACTGATAGAGTAAGGATTACACCTTAGCATTGGAAAACCTTTATCCCTTGTTTTTTCCACTAGGTTTTACTATTACCAGTTAACAAGGAGAAATCTTTGACGGAAGAAATAAGCTCCAAAATAAAATTATAATCTTAAGAAATTATCAATACTAAAAGCTTTTAAAGTACCATCTGGATGAAAATTCCAACTGGAGAGGTCAAGTTTTTTCATTTTCAAGAATTTGAAGTGAGTTATGAGATCACTTGCTTTGTATAACTATGCATTAAAGAGTCTAATTACCTTGGATCGAAATTATCAGGAGAATAAGAAATCAAATTTAGTTTACAAGTCAGTTGTATGAAGTTGCTTAAGCTTCAGAGACAACTTTCTCAAGTTTGTTCAATATTTGTTTTCAATCTAGTTTAAAAAAATTAAAAAGTAAATTTTACATCACATATTAATGCAATTTGAACTGTAATTAATCCAATATAATTTGATTTGCTTGACAACTGAATGAATAAATTTATTCCCATTTTTTTACCTTTTTCCTTGACATGGTTGAGGGAAAATTGCAAAAGTAATATTTCAATGTCACAGATAGCCATGGCTTATAGTATGCCAAGACAAAGAATGCAAGAGCAATTTACCAAGCCAAGTGTGGTGGTGCGTGCCTGTTGCCAAGTGCTGGGAGGCAAGGGTCCTGGGTTCTTGCTTAAGTTCATGGGTTTGAGACTACCTGGGCAACATAGCAAGACCTGATCTTGAAAAAGCAGCCAGGTGCAGTGGTATATGCCTGTAATCCCAGGTATCTGGGAGGCTGAAGTTAGGGATCGCTTGAATTTGCAGGATCACTACCCTGGGCAACATAGCAAGACCTACTCTCAAAAAAAAAAGGAGCCATTTACCAAATACAGTCCCTTTTCTGGACAAAAATACAAGTTTGTAAATGCTATGAAACAGTGTTTGAGGCTTCAATAGAATGTTCACATGACAAGAGGAAAATAATAAGAATTCTATCATTGCCTTCACAGAAGATTCTTCTAGGTCCTAAGTCACTGGATTTTAATATCCAAAAAGACCTGCCTCTAAGTCCAGCAGATAATTTCTCTTTGTTGTGAGCAAGCAATATGACAAAAGCTAGGCCGTGGACAGAGACAGTTGAAATAATAGTAGGTGCTGATCAATGAAAAAACCAGAAAAATTCTTGACCTCTTTCCTCTTGTGTAGTTAACAAAACAGAATATTAACTTTTTAAAAGGCACATCTCTGACCTGCTACTGTCACATCAGTTTGTCTTAAAACTTTTAATTATTTCAATTAATGTAGAGCAATGAATGAAAAACGAAGTTTACCATATTTCATTTGATCAGTTATTAAAGAACAAAGTAAGTTTTTCAATAGCATAGATACATGGTGAACGCTAAGAGATTTATTTTCAAGGAACAGTGTTGGTAAGTTCTTTGTTACAAGCACATTTTAAAATCATAAAAGTGATCTTTAATCCTGATTTAACATAACTTCTAATAAATTCAAATATACATTTTTTCCTCAGTGAATTTTAATGTCAGTATTTGTACATGAAATGTTAGTAATTTTCTAATAGATTCTCAGTTGATTTTTTTAATCATCAACGCTATGATACATTTTGGGAGTTCAGTGTAAGAAGTACACACATATTGCATTTTGTTAGGGTTTTTTTTTTTAAGTCCTCTGCAATGAATTTTTAATTACATTATTCAAAAGAACCATTATTCAGCATTCATCTCACTGCCAAATGAAAGCCTTTACCTGTCATGTGAATGAAATAAGTCTAAATGCTTTCCATGCCTCTTAGGGATTCTGAATAGGCTTTCAGATTCTTGGTAGCAATAGGATTCATTTCTATCTTAAATATACAAGAACTGGTTTTGGAGATGGTTAGCTATACTATGGTTTACCAAATAAGTACTTCATTATGTTCTTGGATTTAAGCTAGAAAAAGGCAAACAAGTTCAAATGACAGCTAAAATTAGAAGAAATAGCATTTAAATTTAATAATCTGTAAAAAGATTTTAAATGAATGTCTCTCATCTAATATACTAATTTCTGAAAAGGAGGTTAAACTTTCTAGGAGTGCCTTGTAAACTTACCCCTGTCATTTTGAAGTATGATGTTCAGGTAAAAGCATGGTAACCTAAAATATGCTGAAGCATAGTGACCTAAGAAATGTAGCCTACAGGTGTCTATATAAACAACCCGTGACTGATTGACTCAGTTTTCTGGCATGCAGCCCATTTTCTCCTGGAATCTTCCCATTCTATCTTTGCCACAGCAAGCCATGTACTATCATAATGATGGCCCACCTGGAACACCAGTATATGTAAAGTGTATGTAAACTCTTTCCCTGATTGCCTGCTCTCAATTTCTCATCATAAAAAAAAGTAGAACTGGTTTTCTGATAACACTACTTCAATCAATATCACTTTCTTATAATGCTGATAAAAAAATGATTCTAACTAAAGTCACTGTCTGTGTCGAGTCTGCTCATTCTCTCCATGTCTACACAGTTTTTCTCTGAGTACTCAGGTTTCTTCCCAAGTCTCAGTGATGTGCACATTAGGTTCACTGTTATGTTTAGCCTGAGTGAATTTGGGTGTGTGCATGTGAGCTCACTCTGTGGTAGAAGGCATTCTTTACAACATTGGTATCCATCTTATACCTTGAGTAGCTGTGACAGATTCTGGTCACCTGTGACCCTGAATGGAATAAGTATGTTGTGAAATAAATTAACCAAAACAAATAATTATTTTTAGAATTTTGGTTATCATTTCATGACTGGGAATATGTCACAGGGACTTAACTCTTATTTGTATCAATCAGCCTATAGTAAAATTGGTTTAATTACATGTCATTTCACTTGAAATGCAGTTTCCAAGAATCTAATAAGATAATGTTGAGTGGGGAACTTACTGTAGAAGAGAAATTCAGAGATATTTCAATAGATAGGCATGATCTTATTTATACATGCATATATATGTATTTATTGTACTCACTCCCATTACTTTCTACAGATTAATGTATAATACTGGAGGTAAACAGTCTCAGGCTTTATACCCCTCTCAAATCATATCTAAATATGAACCACAGTCATCAGTCTACTTATTCAACAGTATCCATTTCTCCAAATGATACCCCATGCAGTTATCCACCAAAAAGAAAACCTGGAATATATAATGGCTCTGACTAGGCTCTAGAATTTTTTCTGGTTCAATAAAATATAAGCAAATCTGCTGGAAATTTAGTGAAAACAAAGTTCATATTCTAAAGAATGAAAAACAATAAATTCAGAATCACCCATAGAGTAAAAGAAAATTAATGGAAATATCTAACAAGATTAGCTTACCTTTTTTTGTACATCTTGGTTTGCTTATTTTTGATTTTCTAGTATAAAAAACATATTGAAGGAGACAATCATTTGCTTTGTTAGGGTTGGGGTGTAAATGTAAGCCTTATGTTACATTCAGATAAACATAGCTGATTAACAAAATGGCTTAATATCCTTGCATATGAGTTGACAAAAATATTAATGAAATCTTTTGGATTCTCAAATTCATTGACACATTCTTAGTGAAAGCACAAGCTAACAGTTTCTGATTCAGGACTCTCTTTGAAATCAGAAGGAAGTTTCACTGGGCAGGAAAAAATATATATTTCTCTTCATCATCATTTTTATAATTTCTACCACTATAGACAAAATTGAGAAGAATCACTCTGCAATGATTGCACAGAGTAAAGTATCAAACTAGAAGAAAACTCAATATATAATAACATCAAAATAGAACTACTATACAAATTCAGGGAAAATATATTTAAATGCTGTCATATTAATATTAACAGAGTGCCATGAAAATAAACAATATACATATTTTTAAAGTCAATATCTATGATTTATAAAGAAATCAGATCAAACAGTTGTCTATAATAAAGTAATGCAATATGTCAAAAGTAAAATGTTATGAATTCAGGAAAAGCCCTAAGTGGAGATTTATCTCATTCATAGTTTTGATTAAAATCGAAACTTAAGATTTTGAGTCAGATATTATTATATCAATAAAGGGTCTACTCTTAAAATATATTTCTGATCAATTAGAGGTGCAGCTATGAGTGTGACCCTGAAGTGTCTCAGACTCTATTCCCTGAGTGACTGAAAAGAGAAATTTAAAGGTTAAAATTTCCTTTAGAATGAGCCCTATCATTTACTTCTTACTAGAAAAGAATGTCCACTTTAAACTGGCTAGGCATTAGTTAAACACCTGTGTTTTCCAGTAGGAATGTAATATTATCTAACAAAATAAAAATTATATCCTTTATAATGCATATTTAATATCAGAGGAAAGTCCAATTCCCCTCTCCTGTGATGAGTAAAGTATGAATGCAGCTTCTGGGGATTTCAGTGCCCCATGTCATTCAATGAGTTGTACTAATTAGGATTTCCTCAGAAGACCTCACCCTACTCTAGCTCCTGTGGTTAGGAACCCTCAGAAGAATACATCAATGAAAAACTTCTGGTTGAATAAAGTTAGTAAATTTAAAAACTGATCAAATAAATCTAATCATAATAAACAAAACTACATAAGGATGAAACCAGCAGCTAACAGAAAACTAGACCTAAGCCATTGAAATAAAGATAGCACAAAACCCATTTTCAGGGCTGGTGCTGCATTTGTTAGGAAACAAGTTCCATGGTAAAAGATGTAATTCTCTGTTCATGACAGCCTCTTTCATTTTACAGAAGAAAACATAGATCAGACTTCTCTCCTAGGGAGGGCATGTCCCCACAGCCAGGCTAGACTGTTTTATGTCTCCTGCCCCCATTCCAATGCAGGTGGAAAATAGACCTTAAAATAAAAGAAGCAGACAAAGAACTTGCCAAGCTTCCAGCCACAACATATGCACATTTGTAGAAAATAAAAGGTGTGTTTAGGAGGAAAAGGGAGACTGTTTAAGTTAAGAGTGCTAAGGGAATGAGTAACTCCTGGCTTGGTTTCTGGCAGTTTACAAGGCTCTGCACAATTATTTTTTCATCTGTAGTGCAAAAACCCATATCAGTCCCTGCTACTGCCAGGAGAAAATATCCTAGTGAAGCTTATGAATAATATTTTAAAGTGAAAGGTCTATGTTATTTAAGATCCCAAAGCTCCTTCCCAGCTTTTCTTCAAAGCTATTGTAAACATCAACTATTGTTTACCAGATGTAACTTCTTACTTTGGAAATGTCATTCTATTATATTTAAATGAGGAAATTTGCAATTCCTGTACTATTCTTAGGTGTCTCTTTCAAAGCCCCTCTAAAAAGGCAATTCATTAAATAATAATACCATGTGTTTTTTACATGACAATTCACTTATTTTTCACCAATCTATGCTGCACTTTAACCTTTTGATTGTTTATCTATTAGGTTGAGTAACTGCACTGTAGAATATTTTAACTTTCTGTACTAATAATGATAAACAGAATTAAGAGAAAAAATGAGGCTTTCTTTGATAAAGGGCATTCCTTGACAATATGATTAATGTATTTGTCCCTTATTAAAAAATAATAGCCTTTTTCTGTTTGTCCCTTTCCATCTCAATTATATCTTTAGCATTTCATAAGGAGAAAACTTTCTCTTTGTCCTTTTTCTGTTGCCACTAGCATGCAAGCATTTCGACACTATTGACCTAGAACATGATGGTCTTCAGCAAACTAATGGTTGTCCACACCAATTCCCAGTCCAACACCACCTTCTCACCCCTCAATCCATAAAGCGTTAGTTATTTTCAATTTCATGAAAATTTCTATGTACTCTGAAATTTTTATGAAATAACAAGGTAGAAGTATGAGTGTCTTGCAGACACTAATGTGTTAAAGGAGATGTACACTCAAGGCAATCCTTAAAGTTTAAACTTAGAATTATTGATAGCTATAAAAAGCACTCGTTCAAAACCACCTAACCCTCTTAGCTGGTTAAAAGAGTATAATCCTCTCAGTTATTAGAAGACCTTTGAAGTGAAACACAGAAACAGCTCTTCTGCCTGTTTTAAAGATTCTCCTTGACTATGGACTAAATCACAGGGCTGTGTGGGCTGAGTCTCATTTGTGTGGTGAGCAGAGAATTACTTTACTTGAACTTTGCTCCAGTCAGGACATTTTAGGGCTTATAAATCTTGAATCCATTTAAATTCACCTTAAATTAGGCTTGCAAAAACACACTCCAAACTCTAGTTGTCAGATTGGTGGCTCTTAGCCAGACGCAACTCAGCAACTGAAACACTGATTGTCATCTTCTCTTTCTCTTTTTTTTGTCTTAGATAAAATTTTTAAGGAAAAAAAATATAACACACAAGTTAATTTGATGTGGTGATTAACCATGGCTGAATAATGGGACTGTTAGCAGGTAGATTTTAAACTTAAAATACATGTGATGAAATCACAGGGCTGTGTGTATAATAATGCCATCCACTGCACCAGGAATCTGGGGCTGGGCCAGGGGCTTGGAGAAATCATGCCAAGATACATCAGATTTTTCAATTTTCCAGCAAATAGAAACAAAATACTGGTTTCATAAGGTGTACTCAACAAACACTTCCCAATGTGTTTCTGATTTGTGGTCAGAATGTTTTTACTGCTGGTGCCCTGCACTTTTGAGACATTTATTTTCTAAAAGAAAGATTCCTTTCTATAAACCTCAACTGTCTGTTTTTCAAAGCAATTTAAAATCAAACACACAAATAAAATTCTTAACATATGGAAACCTTCATATAGGGCCTTACGTATTCAGAGTTAAAATTGTTTTATAAACTGTAATGCTTTGCAGATGAAAATACAGAGAGGATGACTGTTTTTAGCACTAATGCCTTTTGACAGCGTTAAACCTTGTTTTAGTAATTGACATCAAAATGTTTGGTGGTTTTAAATGGACCATTAATAAAAATGGCATGTTTCAAGTTTTTTAGAAATTGTGCTTAATACTGTGAAGTGGGATAAAATTGCAAATATAATACAGTGTTTTTATTGTTTAAGAAAAAACTCTTACAAAACAACCCTGATCCTCTCCCTCCCTCTAGCATATCCCTAGAGAAACTTCTATAGCTCAAAGGGAGAAAACATTTCCTCTCCATCCATCTTTAGAATCTTTACAGAAACATATCTTTTGTCAGTCACTACCTTAGAAAAAAAGACAAAACAAACAGGAAAAAACAAAATTGACTCCTCTGCTACAGGATTTTAAAAAGCTGCTGAATCCAACAGAATGCCAGGGAACCATGACAATATAATCAAAGGTTTTAATAGCAAACTAAGAAGTATCTATCAGAAGACAGGAATTTTACCACTACATATGTCACAGTCCAGGTTGCATTCAGGAACTACTCTAACCTTCTGAGCCTCAACAAATTATCTGAAAATGGGGAATAACAACATTTACTCAGCTAAAGTAAAAAGGCTATTGGGATAGTTCACAAAATACTATATGTGAAAAATATTTTTAATGGGAGGCAAAATTATCTGGTTCCATTTAATTGAACAGTCATCCACAAAGTATGGGAGAGAACACACAGATATTAGTCATGGGTATTATTCTTGGAAAATTTATCAAAAATTAGATGAAAATAGAAAATGGGATGGGGTTAAGGCTAGAGAATCAGTTGGCTCAGAGAGAACAATTTGAAAGACAAAATTAGGACAGGAAACAGCGTAGTAGCTTTCTGTAACTTGAAATGATTCAGCATTGCAATGCAAGAATCAATTGGTAAAAGGAAAAAAAATATAGCTAGGCTTATAGTATGTAAAGTAACTTTATAAAAGATTATTAATCATTTAATTATTCAACATTTATTGGGTGCATTTATTGGTTCTGACTCATGATTCAGAACTACACTAGTGAGTCAACAAGCAAAGGTGAAATGGAGCCACCTATATGGTAGGGCTAACCTCATCGTACTCATAGTATAGGATTAAAAACCTCAGACCTAACTAAGCAGGAAATTGGAAAGTTGTAATTCACATTTTATAGAGACTTCTTTGGCCTCAGAGCTGAAAGTGGGTTTCAGGGGATGAGAAATGGTGATTTATGTTGGTGGATTGTCCTTTCCACAGTCTCTGCATCTCTCCTTGTCTCTCTCATCCTATTTCTAAAGTCTTTGATTTTGTTAATAAAAATAATGAGACAGTAAATCTGACAATGTGGATATGATGAAGACAACAAGGAGGATTTACTTTGGAAATGGGTGAAATATTAGCTATTTCTACAGATGGTAGAGAGAAACAAAGGATATAAGAACCATTTATATTTTGATAAGTAATTCCTGTGAGAAATAGCGATACTGGAAAGAAAGATATTTGGGTATGAGTAGAGGCCACCCATGTACAGAATACTGGGAATAGAAGAGATGAAACAGAAATGTTTAAATGCTATGAAAAAATGCAAACAGTAGCCCTGATTTATTTGTAAAATTTAGTGGAAAAACAAACTAAACTGGTGGACAGAACATAGAAGCTGGAATAGTAATTTAGAGGGACAATAGTATAGCACAGGAATAATTATTTCAGTCTCAGACCCAAAATTTTGTTTGTTAAAAAGAAAACAAAGATTAAATGCCCTTGGAAATTCTCATCAGTTAATGATTACTGAGGTATTTAGATATACAAACAGGTCTTACCCTCCAGAGGCCTGCATTTTAATAAATCTTGTAGATATATTTGCAAAGATATAAAACAATGTCAACAACTAATAAGTAAACAAAGCAGAAAAGTAAAGAGTCTTTCTAGCTAAGGTAGATGGACAAGATCTCTTTGAAAATATTTTTTATTAATTTGAAATTGGGTCAAAAGGGGGGGTTCAAAAGTCCTCCAACTGAAAAGTCATGGGTCTGTATCACCCTTGCATAGCACTTGTCATTCAAAATGCAGTTTAACAACAGGGTTTATTAACAAGGGAGTTCAACAGGGAAAATGAAAAGTCCTTAAAGCAAAGGTCCCAAAGACACAGTCCAAGATGATGTCCTTTGCCCCTCCAAACCTCAGAGATAGGCACTTTCGCAAAGTCCAGTCCTTTCTCTGGCATCTTCTCTTTTCTTCTTTTCTCTCAAGTGTTCCATGCGGCTCCACTTCTCCAAGGCTCTTCAAACTTCTTTCACAATTGCTGATGTACAAATCAGATTTCCAAATTGCTGGCCACCTCTAGGTACCAGCTTTCCATATCACCTTGCTGCAATGCCACACTCTCCCCACTGGCCACTCTTCTGTCAGATACCATGGCTCCTTGTTACCTCCAGCTCACCCTTCCAGGGGGCTTTTGCCCAGCCTGGTTACTCGGGCTACTCTTTACCTGCCTGCCTGCTATTCTCTCCTCTCCTTTCCTAAAAGTTCGTTCTCTCTCTCTCTCCTCTCTCTCTCTCTCTCTGTTGTAAGATGTTGCTTTCAAATGCTTTAGTAAAAAAGTAGTCATAGGCTTGGCTATATATTTATAGAAATGTACTTGCCTCTGTCAGTAAATTGGTAAAGAAAAAAAAAAAAAAAAGCTAAAAGCCTGGTATTAAGCTACCAGAGCAAATTAAGTATGTACTCCAGAAGCCAGATTTAGAAAGAGTTTGGAAGTTCAGAAAAAAGCAATAGACTATTCAGTATGGATGGAATGTTCATGCAGTTATGATCATCTGAATAAGGTTGGGAACCTCTCTAGAGTTCCACAAGATCCTTGAAACTTGTATACTTACTAATTGTTGGATACTTTGAAAATGCCATAACCTGCTGATATTGTATTTGGATGCTTTGCCTGATTGTATTGTATATCGGATATATGCTTTGATAACTGCTGTAACTGGAATTGATGCAATGACATCTTTAACGTAATGTTGTTATATGTGGAGATAAAGAAGGTATATGGTTATTTTGGACCAATATAGATATGTTGGGTTTGAAAACAAAGATGAGGGAATGAAACTGGGTACCCCTCCCCCAATTGTGGCAGTTAACAAGGTGCCCCTCCCCTATTGGGTGGTGGCAGCTAGCCCCTCCAACCCTTGGGTGTGGCAGTTAAACTGCCAGAAGTAGCAGCTGGAACAGGAAGTAGGACCAGAAGCTGAGAGATAAAAAGGCAAGGAACAGAGACTAGTGGAACAGAGAACTTTTGGGGAGAGGAGGGAGAGAGAGAGAGAGAAAGAGAGAGAGAGAGAGAGAGAGAGAGAGAGAACTTTTAGGAGAGGAGAGAATAGCAGGCAGGTAAAGAGTAGCCCAAGTGACAAGGCTGGGCAAAAGCCCCCTGGAAGGGTGAACTGTAGGTAACAAGGAGCCATGGTATCTGACAGAAGAGTGGCCAGTGGGTAGAGTGTGGCATTGCAGCAAGGGGATATGGAAAGCTGGTACCTGGAGATGGCCAACAATTTGGAAAGCTGATTTGTACATCAGCAATTGTGGAAGGAGTTTGAAGAGCCTTGGAGAAGTAGAGAAGCATGGAACACTTGAGAGAAAAGAAGAAAAGAGAAAATGCCAGAGAAAGGACTGGACTTTGTGAAAATGCCTACCTCTGAGGTTTGGAGGAGCAAAGGACACCATCTTGGACTGTGTCTTTGGGACCTTTGGGACTGAGAATGGTGACTGGTGTAAGGTAACTGCCACTTGTGGCTTTACGGACTTTTCATTTTCCCTGTTGGACTCCCTTGTTAAAAAACCTTGTTGTTAAACTGCACTTGAGTGGCAAGTGCTCTGCGAGGGTGATACAGACCCATAGCTTTTTAGTTGGAGGGCTTTTGAGCCCCTTTTTTGACCCAATTTCAAATTGACTGCTGCATGATGAGGAGACATTAAATCATCCAGCACAGAAAAGTTAGGGAACAGAAGCCCAAGACAGGAAAGACTATTTGAATATCTGAGGAACACAGGAAGACTATGCAACAAAGATTTATTGAATAAAAGAGACTAAAAAGGCAGTAAGTTTAATGATATAGGCAGTAGTCAGACAGTGTAATTTTAGAAGACATAGACTAGAGTTTGCATATTCTTTTGGATGTCATGTGATAACACCCATGCCTCCATCAAAGCCCTCCAGCACTTTGATGGAGGGATGGGTGCTATCTTACGACTATCATGTGAGGTGCTGGAGGGTTTTGATGAGGGGGATGACTTTGACGGATAATATCTATGGCTGCCATGTAGGTATATCTTTGGTGGTGGTGCTGGAGGTAAAGGTGTGTTATCAACACAGCAAACTTTTGGAAGACCATTTGGGTAGAACAAATGACTGCTGTTGCTCAGAGGAGCATATACTTGATTGGGAGGAGGGAGTATGAGGTTAGAAATTTATATAATGAATCAAAATGCCTACTTAAGGTCTGGGAGAGATATAAATATGAGTATCAATAGCACTGAGATTTTATTTGAAACCAAGAATCCAGAAAGAGAAAGTAGACAAAGAACAGAGATCTGAACAATTCTAATTAGAAAACTGGTATAGATAGAGGGGAAAAAAGGAAATGAAATTGAGGGAAATCCATTATAATAGAAAATGTATACAGAGTAAATGAGTAGTCAACTACTCAATGAGTAGAAGGACAACAAAAATTATAACAAAGAATTTACCAGTCCGGCAAGATGAAGAAAATTGATAACTTTTATAAAATTCAATTAGTACCATAATGAGGCTAACTGAAAAAGGCTGAGTGAAGGGCAAGAGTAGTAAGAGTATATGTAAGCTCCTTACTTGCCATTGTTTCAGTAAGAGGAGTTTTGCCTCAATCTAAGGGAAATTCTTCCCTTCATATGTAACTGGGTGCCATCCCCTCTTATTTTCTCTTAGACTTGGTTCCTACAGTATTCCCTTCACCCCTAGAACTTTGACTTCTTATTGTTGTATTAAGCCTAGCATAACTTAATTTTAGTCAATCTTAATATATGTTCTTTGATCTTACTGTCCATCCCAGCCACTGCCCACATTTTCTTCTTTTCTTTATGCCCATATTACAAGCTCAAAATGATTTTTTGACCTCAATCAAATTTACAAAAAAATTCAAGTTGTTTTTAGAAGAACAAAAATATGATTCTCTGGAGATTTTGGGTCTATCATGAGAGCCAGACAAGTTACAGAACAACTGATGATGAGCATTAATATGGAATGAGGAGTCATAATGAGGTATCAAAGAAAAACAGCTTATTTCATGATTATAACATACTGTAAAATTCTGTAGGAATAAATAAGTACCAGAGAGGAAAGTAAACACCTGAAATACATGCCCAAAGGACCCAGCAGTGGATATTACTAATGGATGGACTCAAAACCTTTAGTATCTTCATTATGGTGGCTCACTTGAAATTGGGTCAATAGAGAAGGGGGATGGGCAAAAGCATCCAACTAATAAAGCACAAGTCCATATCACCTGCACGTAGCAGCTGCCACTCAGAATACAGTTTAACAACAGGGTTTATTAACAAGGGAGTCCAACAGGGAAAACAAAATCCTTAAAGCAGCAAGTGGCAGTTATCTTACCCCATTCACCATTCTCAGCCCCAAAGGTCCCAAAGACACAGTCCAAGATGGTGCCCTTTGCCCCTCCAAACCTTAGAGGTAGACACTCTGCAAAGTCCAGTCTTTCTCCGTCATCTTCTCTTTTCTTCTTTTTTCTCAAGTGTTCCACGCTGCTCCACTTCTCCAAGACTCTTCAAACTCCTTCCACAATTGCTGATATACAAATCAGCTTTCCAAATTGCTGGCCATCTCCATGTACCAGTTTTCCATATCACCTTGCTGCAGTGCCACACTCTCCCCACTGGCCACTCTTCTGCTAGATACCATGGCTCCTTGTCACCTTCAGCTCACCCTTCCAGGGGGCTTCTGTCCAGCCTAGTCACTTGGGTTGCTCTTTACAAGTCTGCCATTCTCTTCTCTACATTCCCCAAAGTTCTCTAGTCTCTGCTCCTTGCCTTTTTATCCCCTCCCAATTCTGGTCCAAATTCCTGTTCCAACTGCTTCCTCTGGCAGTTTAACTGCCACACCTAAGGGGAGGAGGGGCTAACTGCCACTGCCCAAGGGGGGAGGGACACCTAGTTGACTGCCACAGCCCCAGTGGGGAGGGGCACCCAGTTTCAAACTGTCCTGTAGGGATTATCTATTAGGGTAGATAGATAGAATGTGAACTTCCTAACTATGTACCAACCAATAAGAAATACATTTCACCTTTAAAAAAAATCAATTTTGAAAAAGAAAAATATTGTGGTTCATATACCAGGGAATCAGAAGTTTAATGCTGGCCCTTGTTCAAGAATGTATAGTACAAAACTGAACAGTTCTCTCATCTTAAAACTGAGTGACCCCTAGTTTTTTGTTTGTTATTTTACCATTGAGGAAGTTAGTTAATCTGTATTATGGAGGAAAAAAAGATAATCACAGCTGCCTTCAAGAACAGAAACAGAGTCTGTTCCAAAATGGTATGCTTGAACCTCCTGAAATAAGCCCCTTATTACAAATTTGTAGTAAGTTTGGATAATCAAGCATCTCCATCCTTTTAGGATCTACAATTAAACAGTTATAGACCATTCCATTCATAACAGAGACCTATTTTTTACAGTTCTGGAAATTAAGCATGTTGGGTTCTAGTGAGAATCCTCTCCCAGTTTGCAAACTACTTACTTCCTGTGTACTCACATGGTAGAAATGGAAAAAGAATTCTCTGAAGTGTTTTATTAAGAGTATTAAATCCTCACTTCCTAACACTATCACAATAGAGGTAAACTCAAAAATCTAGGAATAACACAAACATTTAGATCATTACATTTGGTTCTTCATTCTCTGCTAGGAATCACCCCCAAATTAATAATACCAACTTTGGGGAGTGAATAATACCAACATTGTGGCAGGGTAGGTAGTAAGCAGTCTGACAATGGCCATGATGCTATCTCTGGTGCATCTCAGTCATGAAGGGTGTGAAACAGTCCTCATTTGATCAGTTAGAGTAGAGGCATATTTTCAGAGTCACACACACACACAAAAGTGCAAAGCATGTGACCCATAGGAGAGAAAAGTCAGGATTTGCAAGGGGAATAAAAAGATGGGGAGGGAGAGAAACTTCCAAATATCAGAAAGAGGTGGGTGATCCTACATTAGTTTTCAAAAGGAAAATGTGGGGGTTTTAACAAATTAACACCACTTTGCTCTGCTCCAATTCCCTTGTTTCTCCAAAAACCGAGGAAGTATCTGGGTTTTTTTCTGCATAATACCAAGGCCTTCTGAGGAACAACCAAGGTTGTGGGGTAAAGGGGGAAATCACAACAGAAGAAAAGGTCTTAATGTAGTGAATTCTGCAAAAGAATGCATTTGAGAGAACACATAGCATAGCAGGTGGAGCAAAAAGGCAGAGATGAGGTAGGGAGGGTTATAATTGCTGACTATTAGTAATGTACTTCGTTTTCTTGGTTATTTTCTAAGTACAAGATAGAGATTATAATTTGATTATGGCTTTCATTTTGATAGCTGTTTCTTCTAATGAAATTCCATGTGGGAATTTTATTAAACCAATTATGAAAAGTATAAAACAGAACCTAAACTAGATTGCTGCCTTAGTGATTTTGAAAAAGATAGAATAAAAACATAGACTAAAGAATCAACAAGATAATTATCTTGGACATTAACAGAAGGTCTAGGCTATTCACCAAACTCATTGTTTGAGTCAGTAAAAATGCCATCGATAATAGGTTAAAGAAGAAAAACAATCTATGTTGAATATAGCCAACAGGGAGTGAAATATCCATGTTTAGAACTCATAGCAGAGTTAAAGTCAGAGATCCCTCTACATGCAAATGAAAATAAACTTGTGAAAAGGGATATTCTAAAACAAATCAGTCAGGATTCCAATAGGAATCAAGAGCATCTTTGGACTGTTAACTGGCCAACTATTAATTGGAAATAAAAACTTTATCAGCAACTTACATTCTTTAGATAATGAGCTGGGCAAAAATGGAGGGGGAAAAACAGGTAATAAATGCCAACTGCTATGCTATTTATTTCTGTAGTATATCACAATTCTGATAATCAATATAGCTATGCTCGTGTTTGCAGCCGGTTTATCTAGACAGAGTTCAGAACTTGTAGAATAACCCCTTTATTTTCAAATTTTGAGTCATTGGAGGACATGTCTTCATGTTTTAGTATAATTTTCAAAAGACTATTAGGAAAGGAAGAACGGTACTCCAGTAATTACCCTGAGTTCTTAAAAGATGGCAACAGCAATGTACGTTCTTTCTACTAATTATAAAAAGTCACTATGCACAGTGTAGTGACTCTTACCTTCTCTACCTGATATCTCAGTAGCATAAAGAACCCAAAATATCCAGGGAATGGCTTCTTTAGCTTCCAATTTATTGGAAACATGTTGATGCTTCCTCATAAAGCACACCTCCTTTGGGTACTATGACACTAAAATCTACTGAGTCATACTCTTGGGGACAGGAAAAAAAACTTTATCTAGTGCATTATTAAAAATAATTGCAAGAAAAACCACTCCCACCTCTATGCCTTAATGCTCAGGACTCTACATTCTTCTATGAAGATTGGTATTGACTGTTGATTTAAGTCATAAATCTATCTACTGTTCTCACAAAATGGTTTCTATTTTTCACTATAGCAGAGCCTTTAGAGGCAGGTGATTCTGCTGTGAAGCCAGCTGATTTTGAATGAGCCATTTGAAAAGGCTAGAGAATTCTGCAGTGGTAGGTTCATTGTCATGAACTGTGGTCTTAGAGAATAAACATATGGAAAATAAATGAAAATTGATTTGTCACTCTACAAGTTCATGAATGATACTACTTTGGATATACTTCAAGCACTGAATGCAATTTCTACCCATAATATGGTGCTATCCTCTTTCTGATTGGAGAAGTTCAATTTTTTTTTCAATCTGTCACCAACTGGCTGGCTGTCCAAATCTCCCCTGATGTATCTGGAGCTTGACATCAGCTTCTAATACTGGCATAGTGAACACTTTAGCAACAGTGGTAGCCAAATCAGCACTGGCAGAAAACCCATGCATAACCATCATTCCTAGTATCCTTTTTATATGATACACCGAACAAGCACTGAGTATCTAAAGAAAGATGTCTGTTATTCACTGGATAGGTCATCTGACCTAATTATTGAGAGATTCTTCTACAACAGACTACCCCTTCTGAACATTAAATGAAATACAAATATTATCATAATCTATAATACCAAATTGTCATTCCATGTAACCCTCCAACAGATCTATATTTTTAAGAAAAAAAAAAAAGTTTAAGTTCCTGACAAGTAAGTTGTTAGCTACTACCAAAGCTACCAATTGCTACTACCAACATTTACCAGCAAAAATCTATACTTCAACTCATCTCTCCTCTAGAAGCAGCAAGAAACTAGATGAAATACATTCATAAATACATTAACATTTGAAAAACATTTGCAGTCAAATTTTTGGATGTAGTCATTAACACATGAAATTGACTTGAAGAAAATAGACTGAAAGCTTATTAAGTTCTTAAGAGAAATATATGCCTTTTGAGTTTCCTATCACTTGGTGTTTATATAAATTCATTGATAAAGAAGGGATGATTTTTGAATAGAGGAAGTTTAAACATATTTGTAACCTTTTTGTATAATAAATATATTTGGATCATAAAGTATGAAAGCTATTAGGAGCATTAAGTTTTGAATTCTGGGCATCATAATTCAGTAAAATGATGGAATAACTACAGAGGCCTTGGCACATTCAAAGGTTAGATAGCTGTTTGAGAAAACAATAAAGTAAATATTCACATGTAAGGAAATATGATTCACTAATAAATGAAAACAATTTAAAGCCATTGCCAGGCACTACGTAACTGTGATGAAAGCACAAATGGTATAAGCCCTGCCTGTAGGAACCACACAGTCTAAATCAACTGTTGCCAGGTATCAGGTCAAAATGAGTAAACACAAACAAAGGATATATTTTTATAGTCTTTGGCATATACATTCTACACAACAAATAGAATTCTCACAGTGGATATTTAAAAAAAAACACAAAAAACAACTTTCCAACATATATTCTCTTTTTGCTAGTAGCTTGCTAGTGCACCACACATTTCCTTTAAGGTGCCAGTTCTCCCTCACTTTCTAAGCATTTAGTTAAAGCAAAGCTATAGCTATTTTAGGGACAGAAGCATGACCAATCAGAGCATGTATAATAGACTATGATATTGTTTCCAGCTCCCATCTTGACCTTACAGCCAAATCCACAAGAATATTTTTTTGTCATAGTATGTGAGGTGCTGCCCTAAATGTAGAATACACTAGGACTGAAAGAAATCACTATCTAGAGTTATAAGCCTAGGAAACCAGAAAAATTATTCCATTTTTAGTGAGAGAAATGTCAGTAAGTGAAGAACATTTGGGAAAGAACATGAAGAATTCAATTTTAGATAATGAGATTTAATTTAAAATAATACTTATTATTTCTTTTTGATTATAAAAGTAATGTCTGGTCTTGTAGATAATTTTGAATATGGGGGAGATGGAAAGAGGACGGTTAAAGTAACCCTGTTAACATTTTGATATATTTCCTCCTAAGGTTTTTTTCCTTTTCATATATAAATATATAAAATCAAAGTATATTTTATCTACATTCTTGGATCCTATTATTTTTATTTAATGCTATAATTGAGTACTCCAATGGAAAAAAGTTGAATTTAATATTTATATTGTATATATGTTTATATACATGTTAAAATTTATGTAACTTCAATTATTCCAGATTTCATACTATCTTTAATTACAAATATAACTATGAGAATATTGATAGTGAAACCTGATATACATCTAATACTTTTAGTATAAGTCTAGAAGCAGAGTTATTGGGTGACAGGAATACAGAGGTGCACAATGAGTATATTACTTTAAAGGAATATAGAGTTGCTCAGTGTCTTCCAAATTTTGATCCCATAAACTAATGCCTGAGGAGACTGGAAACAGTTATTTTTATTGAAAAATATACCACAACATCTTATTTTGCATGTCATAGGTGTATGTTTCTGTGTTCATGTTTTCTAAGATTTTCTGTGGGATTCCAACATATAATAACATTGGGGAACACTGGTGGAGTGTGTACACTGTTAATCAGGCAGAACGAGATGTGAAACTGGACTTTAAACTATAGAGCTGTGAGAACTTGGAGAGTTCTACTTAGTCACAGTAGAAACTTCAATTTTGCCACCACTAAAGTAGGAGTGATAACAGATTCTACCTCATAGCTATTTAAGATAATTAAACGATGTCTTTCAGTTGTTGCACTTGGCCAGGCACACATAATCAATGCTAACAATGTTGACAAGTCAATGTCCAAAAGGTTATATTCATTTAATCCTGGAAAAAGCATATAAGGATACCTGTGGGAATTGCTGTTTAAATTTTTACTACTTCCAAATAATATTCTATTTTATTATTGCCTTTATTTGTATACATTTGGTTTCTAGTGAGCTGACATTGTGTTAGCAGTTAGCATTGATAATTTCCCCACAGTGATGTTAATTTTTAAGTATTCCTCATTGTAGAGACATGAGTTGGTCAGGCTTCTTCCGCCATTAGCCTATTAGCCTCTATAAAAAAAACACCTGTAGTACTGCAGCCTCTTCCATGACTGTATGCCTGGCACAGTGAGTGTGCACATGTGTGAGTGGGCTCACCTGTGCCTGGGAGAAAGTGATAAGGAGGCAGCATCACCCTGGGAAGGGAGCACAGAAAAGAGCACAGGAAGTCACAAAGAGAGTACTAGAGAATGCCAGGGAGAAAGAGACCAGAGAGAGTATGAAGATTCCTGAGAGGCTGCGAGACTCACCTGCCGCTCTGCCCTGCCTGGTGTGTCTGTGTAACTGCTAGAAACAATAAAGAACCCACGCAGATTCAACTGTAGCGAGCCCCACTACAACTGGTATCACAAAAAGGATGATTTCACTAGAATTGTAAACATATTATCAATTATAGTATTTGTAATATAGTGTTACAGGGGAGTCTAAACATTTTTATGTATTCAAAAAATAAATGTCTTAGTCAATTCTATTTCATTGGTACAGTCTCCAGGAAGGTATTTAGGTAAAATGACAGGCAACAAGAAAGCATGTAATGCCTTATTTTCGCACACTAAACATTTTCATAAAAATGACAAGCATGTTTGCATGTGTATCAGAATACTATGGAAGCCTGTAAACTACTATCAGCCTCTAACAGAACAGTATAAAGTAAGCTGTCAGGAGACATTACAAGCAGAAAATTGGCATTTTGAATTTTCTTTCTGAATCAACTAATTACTTCTCAGAGAAAAGTTACACCGAGTGTTCAAAAGCAAAACTCCCTTTTCTAGCTGTTTTCTACACTTATATTGGGTCATATATCTCAGCTGATTTTATACAAACACCACTGTGCTGATCAGTGTAGCTTTTCTCTGAGAAGGTACAAAAAACCAAATTTCTGAGTAGATTAAATAGTTTGATGGGAGACTCGGGAGGATATTACATCTACAGGACAACAGCAAATAGTTACGAAAACCAGAGAACCTGAGCTATGTGAAGATTATAGATTATAAAAAAAGAAGCACAACTTGCTTAGTTAAAAAGCGTAGTGTAAGGACTGTTCATATTGAATAGAGCAGAATATCAAGTTAATGAGATAAGGACAAACCCAAGGTAACACTTTCAGGTGGATACAGAAATGGAAAATCAAGAGAGACATACCAGTTGCGCCTCACCAACGTCCCAGCATCAGGTGTGGCCTCTGCACAGGTCCCTGAGGACAGGTCGGCGCAGCGCTGCGTTGCAGGGCGCTGGTGGGTGGGGCTCTAGGCTCCAATCATGACTGGGGTTCACTTTTTGGTTTCCAGCTCTGGGCTTTCCTCTTTTTCTCTGTAGCCCTAGTCTTATAAAGTCAAATGGGCAAGTTTGTTGAAGACATCCACACGCACCGAGGGAGGACTGTGTGACAATTCAGGGGAATGTTTCCAAAGGAGGGAAGACTTAGGGAAAAACTACTTGCGACACCCCATCTTAGATTTCTAGTTGCCAAAATTGTGAGAAAATACAGACCTGTTGTTCAAGCTACCCATCGTGACACCATATTACGACAGCTCCAGAAAACCAATCTGAGGCATAGGATGAAAAGATAAAGTTCTGAATTTGTTCCCTCCCTAAATTTCCAAACCTTGCTTTTTTTTTTTCCAATTAAGAAGAAAAGGACCTTGCAGCCAAGCCCAAAGTCAGTAGAGATCAAGATAAGAGGTTCAGAAAGGAAGAAGCATAAAGTCACTCTTTGCCATATTGAACAGTTATTCCTTCCTGTATTTTTTGGGCTTCAATTGTTTTCAATTACAATCCAGCACACCAGGAATAGAGTTTGTTGTGCCCAGATTTGTAGCTCCAATAACAAAACAATTTTAAGATTCTGAGACTGAAAAATAGCTCTTTTCTTTTGTTAAGGACTTAAGAAATATGATAGACACCTTAACGAAATTTAAATTCATTCAGTGAAAACTCTCTTCCCATTGCCACAATTAAAACAATTTAAAAAAAAAAGAAAAATCCAGCAAGCTATACTATTGTTTATTTGTTCAGAAACATTAAAGTCTAAAACTATAAACTCCCCTTTACACATTTTGTGTGATTTCCAACAGTTTCAGATACATTTTGATGATAACATGTATAGTTAAATGAAAAGAGCAGTTTTTAGTTATAATCTGGTCTAGACTTTGGAATGAAATTCCATGTGTTTAAATAATGAACAGGTCATTTACTAATGGTATAATATTTTGTGAAATACTTTAGCTTTCTGGCTTTCAATGTTCTCAATGTACAAATAAGAAAAAATAAAACTATCCACAGTATTATAAAGATCATAAGATATTTTGTGAGAAATAATCATGTTAACACTAGGAATGCTATTCAGAATAAAATTCTTGCCATTATTGTTTTCATATTTATCCTTCAGTAGGTAAAAAAGTTACCTAAAGGAATTTTTTCCCTATAAATGTTTGACAACACCTCTCTTTTTCAGATAGGATCTGATCTAGAAACGTATGGGGTAGTCACTATTAATTTTTGCAGCATTACATTCCAAACACAGTTTGCTTCAAAAATGCCAATTCTCACCATTTCCAACTCCCAAGACAGCCTATGTTTTACTTCTCATTATCTATTTTTAAAATAGTTAGTATGAAACACTACCATTTTGGCCTGCTATTGCCAGAATTGTACAGTAAAAGATAGATGCTTATTATATTCATCCATTCAGGTCATTATAAGTGAGCCTTAAAAATTAGCTAGGTGTCCAATGAAACATGGCAAAAAGTTAATGCACAAAAAGAGAAAGTTGTGGTGTTTTTTTAAAGAAAAGAATTAATATCATTTACCTTTAAACCTGAGAAAAGAAGCTTTGATGGTAAAAGTTATACCTAAGTTTGGGAATTTCAAAGTTGAAGCTCCAAGTACCCACCCTTCAAATTTGGAGCTTCTTGTTCATTTGAGTAGATATGATATGGTGTACTAGTTTTCTGGAACTTAATGATCTGGGTTTTCCATCCTTTAATATTTATGATGCTATATAAAAGGCTGTATGTACTTGACATTTCCAGGGCCATTTTTTTTTGCAAATGGTCTTAACCCAACCTCCAAATTTGCAAACACAAATTATTTGGGCAAACATTTCTGATAGTTAGAAAAAAATGCAATGTTTGAAGATATTATTTGATGCACACAATTTTAGAAGTAATGCTGGGGAAAAGTACCCCTTCATTAAAAAAAAAATCTTTGACAACTTGGAAATTTAGTCATAATCACAAAGTTTTTGATCTAAAACAGAAAAAAAGCAGACTCCAGAGCTAGTTTATAGTATACATCAGATGACTTCAAAGCTTTATTTGTTATTTTTTGCAATTAGCTTCATTTCAAAAACACAGGCAACATGTCATTTTGTACTTCATTTCTTGGGATTTGACTTCCTCATCTCATCTTACTCATTGCATGTTATAGAATAAAATGCCAAAAGCTAATCAAGATTTTCACAAGGATCAATTAAGTAGAAGGGAGTACTCTCCTCTTCTCAAATGCTTGAACACAGGGCTCAAGGGAACACTTTTTCCTCTTCAACTGACCGACATTGTATTCATTTCTTTCAATGCACCCATTTCAGCATTAGCTTAATATAGTCACCAGGCTTTTTTCCAAATTCTAGTAATAAAATCAGTATAAAGTAGAATTTTCCAGTCTGCATTTAGTTTAATTCTGATTTTCCATATTTGTATTTTTAAAATATCTTTTCTAAAGCGCACTGAGTGGTCTTCCCAAAGTGTAAGTGCCTGATTGATTGACAGATTATTTTACAACTAGCGCTTATTATTTCTTTTTATTAAAAGCTGAGTGGCTTTTAGAGTAAAAACAATAGGGTGAACAAAAGGTCTTTGATTCACTTATTTCAAATAGAAAATTGGAGAGAAAATGCTGTAAAGTCAGTGATTTTGACAGTATATGCGTTTCTCACATCATATATTAATTGGCAGTCAAACTATAACAAATGGACATACAATGCCAAAGGAAAAAGGTAAAGATATATTGAGGAATTTGAAAGGCATTGTGCGGTGAGAAACAATCAATCATTTTTAGTTCTTACATAAATGAGATTTTAAATATAAAACTAAAATAAAGAGTATGTGGGAACTGTAACTTCAATACATCTTTTTTGAGTCTGTGGGATTTAGTTCATATGTGAAAGGCATGTACAGATTTTCCCATAATAGCTTTTATGATTTCCTTGAAGAATAGTTGAATATTTTTAAGACTTAACAAAAGTAGGTGATCATCCCCAAATTGTGTTGATATTCTTCATCATATATTATACCATACATATAATTCTCATAGGTTACTTCCTGTTTTATTTACACTTGATTGATGTTTGGCAGGAAAGTTGGTAAAGTTTCTTATTGCAATTCCCCAGAGAAACAGTAAAAACCTATCAGTTGTATCCTGTTCTTAATGGGCTAACATAAACAATTTTATACCATTTAAAAAGAGACTCAATTTCCAATGAAAATAAACAAGACAACAGTTTAAGCAAGGGAGTATCTGAGTTAAATATATTTTCCAATAATTAATCCTTTAAAAATTTTTGATTATCTGACATGAATGGCAACCTAGAACTAAATAATCAGATATAATCTGGACTATTAGTTTACAATGCCTCATTTCCATCTGAAGATCACTAGTCAGCAATTATGAAACATAGGAGAGATGTACAAATTAAATAAATATGCAGATTATTTGTATTTCATAGTTATGCATCAGCAAATGGCAACTGTTCTAAGAAGGCAAGGTCTATTTTCTATGACATGAATGACCATGTCAAATTGGTAATGTCTAGTGAAAAATTTAGTACATTAATGCTCATTATGTTTAGTCTTACAAGTAGGTTTAGAAAATTACTAGAGCAAATGGGATAACTGGTTATAACCGGTTGTATCTAAATAATATATCACCACATATATCAAACTTTCCATAAACTTAAAATAACACCCATGACCAAATGGAGTCAGTAGGCACTAATAGGGAGTACATAGTAATACTGAATATCATTTAGTATTTTTAGATTACTTCAAGAACTTATCTTTAAGTTCATGTTGTCTATATCTTTAAAATACTTAAAGGGGGGTCATGATGAAAACCCTGGAAAAAATTGGTATAAAAGGAACATACCTAAACATAATAAAAGCTATATACGACAGACCCACAGCAAATATCATCCTCAATGGGGAAAA